>RDPX01000138.1:0-23823 GCA_003991215.1 Morbakka virulenta | reverse complement strand
AAATTCTGATTTTTATGGACTCAGAGAAAGCCATAGACGTAAGAGCTTTATCGTGTCATGCGTCGTAAGCTTTTTCCGAGCTATATTTCGAGAGATACTTCTCCCATCCTCAGGCTACTGAAGAGATTAGGTACTATTTTTCCCCTTGTAAATTCTGATTTTTATGGACTCAGAGAAAGCCATAGACGTAAGAGCTTTATCGTGTCATGCGTCGTAAGCTTTTTCCGAGCTATATTTCGAGAGATACTTCTCCCATCGTCAGGCTAACGATGGGAGAAGTATCTCTCGAAATATAGCTCGGAAAAGCTTACGACTCATGACATGATAAAGCTCTTACACTTTGTTTTGTATTTGCTAAAATTTTCCTTCGATGGGAGATATGAGAACAATGTCATCGGCAAATCAAAGTTTATTTATGTTCTTTTCACCAAAATGTGATACCTTCAAGACCTTATATTTCTATAAACATCATCGAACTGTATAAAATTTAAAGAAACCTGTGAAAAATACACAATAACTTAAATCTAAAGTACTATTATCAACAATAGAAGAGTAATTAAGTTATGACAATAGTACAAATGAAAAGAACTAACATCAATGATGCAAGGGTAAAAAGGGAATATAAAATAGAAGAATAAAGGCATAATACCACTTGTTTTATCGTCAAGACGGCACCGCAACAATACAAGTAAAAAATGCAACATTGATAACATAGGAGTGAAGACGTAATTTCATATTTCATAAGAGTAAAGGTGTCAGCAACATGAGAGTAGGGACAAAATATCAATAATGATAATAATGATAATAACTTCAATAATGATAAGTTAAAGACAATATTGATAACATTTAATGGTAAAAATATTAAATTACTAACAGAATTGTAAAGACCTAAAATCGATAAAAATAAGAAAAAAGACGGAATCGCAATTATATAACAGTACTCACTTTGTTCACATTTCACTGTCTTGGTCTTTTCAGTTGGCGGATTTTTGACTGGTTCCTGTACCACACCTCTCCATATGCTTCTGTTTTGCATATCGTTCTTATCTAGATGAAGCCAACAAAACTCAGAGCTGATAGTGACCATCCAACGCTGTTGTTGCTTTGCCATGCGTTCGACGTCGCTCTTCTACCATCTCAAATACACTACAGATGTCCACGTCCCTCTCCCAGTGGGAAACATGTCCAAAGCATTCTAAAGTTTTCTTTCCCATTATATCTTTCATATGCATTACTCTCGCTTCCGTTGATGTATCGTCATTTTTCCCTTGCCTCTCAAGGCCTATTTTTATGCCGTACCTAAGCATCCTCATTTCGCAAGAACCTATCCTTCCTACCAGTGAGCCTATGGTGGTCCATGTTTCATTCCTATTTAACATTGTAGATCTTATTGCCGTTTACGAAGCAAGGATTTTGAGGCATGTAGGCAGGTTTCTGCATAATTCACTACTTAGCTTTCGCCATTTGTTTCTTAGATATTCTCAATTCAATCTTTTTAGGGAAGCCACCATCTTGCTAGAAAGTTTGGTCCCAGGTATTTGGACTGCAAGCACGTTGGCAAGGATTCCTATTCTTCTGATAATTACATTTCCTGTTTCTCCTGCTGTGGTAGGTACGGTGTCAGAGCTCCACTTTCCATTCTTTCTCTCCATTCCTTAAGCTGTTTCTCTAGTTGTTCCTTATTTACATTACATAATACGTATTCATTGCGAATAACATCGCTTGTGTCTTCTGTTTCCACTTCCATAGTAAGAATGTAGTAGAGTGGGATCAGTGCTGATCCCAGATGTAGTCCAACTTTTATTTTTATGTCCTCTGTTATCTCAGCAGTTGTTTTCCCTCAGGTTACACATTCTTTATAAATCTCTTTGATGGTATTTAAAAACAGTTCTGGTACATACCTCTTTTTCAAACAACTCCAAATAAGCTCTTGCGGAATGGTGTCATAGGTCTTCTTGCGGTACCCTATTATGTTCTCTGAACTTCTCTTGAATCATTCGCAGGAAAACATTGGCTTTGCAGTCGATGTTCCCTTTTGAAACCTGCATTAATTCGGGTTGATGGTGACATTTCTATTTTTTCTTTATTTAATAACCAGGAGTTTCAAACAGTGGCTAAAGGGTTTTATCTCACAGTGATTTCTACATTTCAAATGGCTTTCTTTTTGCTTGAAAATTGGTGTTATCATGCTTTCTTTCCATTCTTGGGGTATTCCAACTCTTATGATGTTTCTCATAGAGTTTGCAATTCAGCTTACCTCAGTAGGTCATTAGAAACTGATGTTTTGTTATTCTTTGTCTTGTCTAGCTGAGTTTTTACCTCATTAACGCATATCTCTTGTATTGATTCTTGGACTGATGATTGAGTGGGTAACACTTCTCTGGTATTATTGGTTTTAACGAATGAGCGAAAATACTGTTTCCATCTTTCTTTGACATCATCATATTCGCAGAGGATCTTTCCGTTACTTCGTTGACACACGGTAGTCTGTCCATGTCCTTTAATCTGCTTTGCCTAGCTGTCAGAGATAATAGCATCAATATACAAGTAAAGACGTAAAGTTAATAAAGTAGGTGGAAATCATTAAAGAAAATAGGAGTAAACCTTAACATTAATAATATAGATGTAAAACATAATCACAAAAATATGAGTTATTTGTTGAATATGTTGAATCAATAATGCAACTGTAAATACGTATTATCTGAAATATAGGTGTAAAATATAATTACAAAAATATGAGTAAAGACATAATATTAATTGTATAAGAATAAAGACATTACATTAATCATATAAGAATAAAGATGTAATATAAACAATGTAAGTGTTTTAAATTGTGAAGAAATAATATCAATAGCATGTATAAAGACGTAATATTAATAACATATTAAACCTGAAGACGAGCCTTCAATGTGCTTAAGATTCTCTTCCTCTAGCCACTTGTTACTTGTTTTTCTTGTATCAATCTCCTTCTTCTGATTCTTCCGTAGATATTAAACCAGTATCTGACTCCTATGATAAGGTGTTGGCTAAAGAGCACACTGCTAGCATCTTTTGTGAAGTTAATGGTCATCAGATGTTCTGGTTAAGTCATCACAGGACGGAAAAACCTGGAGAGTCTTGAAAATTCTTGACTTTATGGACTAACTATTATAAAGCAACATTAAAGGGTATAGTCTCCTTTAATGACATGTCATTATACACTAGTATTCCTGTCGATGACATCTTATACATTGTCGAGGGTCTTGTTGAACATGATGATTCATTGCCACCAAGCACTGAACTGAAATCGTCATATATCCAGAATCTTCTACGAGTACTTCGCACCAACATAAGCGTCCTGTTCATCAATACCATCTACATTCAAACCAAAGATGTACCCTTAGAGTTCCTACATCTTTTGTGATTGCTGAAATATTCATACAAGCATCAAAAACCACACCAATATCCAGAGCGCACCAAAGACCTACTGTCTGAGGAAGATACGTCGGCGATGCCTTTGCAATTATCAAGAGAATCTACTACGCCTACACCCGAAACGGGTAAACATGTTCATGAAGTAAATTAAAAATTAAAGAATAATAATAATAATATATATATAATAATAATAATAATAATAATAATAACAGATAATATAAGATATTATGCAGCAACAATTTTTCTTCTTCTTTGATCTCTTCGTTTCTCGTATCGTTTGACTCTTCTTTCGTTAACCTTTCCACAGACAGCTTTCCCGATCTTTTCCATTTCTCGCTGTTGGTCACCAAATTTTGCCAGACACCTGGTAATCCACCACATCCCAGCGTATTTTTGAAAGTGTTTTTATATCGTAATTTGGGACGGCCGACAGGACGTGATCCTTCCTCTAGTTCACCGCAGAAAAGCGCTTTTGTTGCCCTGTCATTTTTGCATCCGTTATACGTGATCAAGCCATCGCATACGGCTTCTCGTCAACATGACTTCAATGTCTTTCACATTCGAAGGGGTTAGAGGTTCTTCGTTATTGACATAATCGTTCCATCTGATTATTATTCCCTACGCAAATGTCGTTGTTGGATTATTTGCAACTGTTTGATATCAGTGTTGTACATAGCCCAAGTTTCAAGAGAATGACCTACACAATTTCTTTGAACACATCAAGAATCTACACTCAAAGATCATATTCACCGTGAAGTAACAAGAAGAAAAACAACTACCCTTCCTTGATGTTTGGGAACAGAGATACATGAAGATTGCAGCAGTTCTGTTACCATCTACAGGAAATCAACTCACACTGATCAGTACCTCAAAAATGCAGGGCACTATTTAGTCTAATGTCATAACAGTGTCATTACCACTCTGTTTGGAAGAAAAAGAAATATTATTTAAAAACCAAATGAAGTTAGAGAGGAAGAAAGATACCTTTAGAAATTTATCTTATCCAACGGTTGCCATGCTGAGTATGTCCACAGAGCCTTTACAGAAGTACCGGACTTAATCATAAAGACGTATATCTGCCCTACGTCAAAACCAAAGGACCCAGTCTAACTCACGTCTTTCTGTGTTTGTTTGTGGTCAATGGCAGAGTACAGAATAGTCTCATCAGCATAGATCTTTAAAAACTGAAGCAAGTTACCAGGAAGAGACGAGATGAGAAGCAACTTTACTACAGTTAAAATCAGAATGATATTCCATGAAGAAAGGAGGGAGATAAGGGATCAGCTTTCGATTGAATGACATCAGTTGCATTCGAACCTCATTGAAAGAAACTAGCCATTTTCGTCCCTATTTTTTGAAACCCTGAGATCAGATTCTAAATCTTTCTCAGGCTTGATTTGTCCCTGCTGAGTTGCCTTGTGGCCTGTGCCATATTACAGGGTAGTGTCATCGGCAAGCTATCAGGAAGATCATTGATGTAAAGAAGGAAGAGGGTTGCTCCAAAAATAGAATCTTAAGGAACGCCAGTGTTAATGAGATAATCATATGATGTAATTTTATTTAATGTGACATGCAGTTTACGATCTTAGAGAAAGGATTGAAGTATTCCAAAGACCCTTCATATTAAAAATAAGAGAGCTGATGTAATAACAGCAATTCTGGTAATCCATCAGATGCTCTTCCGCTAAGCTACTAAGTTACGTTTAAGTAACAGACGTTTGATGCCATTTTGAGTGCCAGAGAGTGCTCTGACCAACGAGACTCAACATGATGAGGCGTGGTGTTGAAGCTGACTATGCTACGTTGCGTCACAGTTGACATGTGAGATTTAACTGCCTGTTGTCTTCTCGTCTTTGACAGAGCCAGTGAAATTATCCTCTGAAATTGTTTTCATTGCGGCTTTTTTGTCTCGCATTAAATTAACCAACTAAAATTGAACAAAATACTGAAAGTATTGGGAAGCAAGGGCTCGATAGCACAGCGAAATAGCATCTAATCTGCAAACAAAAAGGATCGCGTGGTCCGGACCCACCTGAAACACGGTTGCTTCTCAAACGTCTAGCACGAAAATTCAGTACAAATACAATAGTAGTGATGTATTGCTAGTAATACAAAAGTGCTAATATAGTATCAATAATGTTAAGATAGGTGATGCAAAAGTAACAATATAAAACGTGTAATGTAATACCAATATAGAGAATTGAGGATAAAATTTCAAGAATGTAATTGTGTTGAGACGTAATATCAACAACCTTGGAGTGGGGTTGTATTTAAATAAAACGTCAGTTCTTATAGAAGTGTAGACTAATTAACTGTTAGTAATGTAAGTGCGATGTATTATCAATACCAATACCTAAAATGTGAGGACGTAATGTTAATAATTTGAGTGTGGTCCCTTGATGACGTAATGTTAATAATTTGAGTGTGGTCCCTTGAGGACGTAATGTTAATAATTTGAGTGTGGTCCCTTGATGACGTAATGTTAATAATTTGAGTGTGGTCCCTTGATGACGTAATGTTAATAATTTGAGTGTGGTGCCTTGATATGAATAATCTAAGAATGAGGATACTATATCCAAATAATAATAAAAAAAAGAGTATTAGTTTTTAAAATTTAGAACGTAAACAGATTGTAAAATGTGTCTGATTAAAAGAATATTCCACATATTCTCTTCTCATTTCCCTGATGACTGCTGTAGCCACGTCTTAATTCACAATCTCCGCTCATTTTTTTCTTTGCCTTGTAAATAGTAAATTTCCAACCATCGAAATAAAACTTTTAAATTCAGAACGTAAAAAGGCTATAGAATGTGCTTGATGTAAAAAATATTTCACATGTTTTCTCAGATGGTTATTGTAGCCAGCACCTAAATTCTCAACATCCTTCAATCTTTCTTTTTTACTTATAATTTCCCATTTCACTTCCCTCAGGTACAACCCCTTTTGTTATTGTGATCCTCTTACAGCATATTCAGTGGATGTTACAAACACATGACCTCAAATATATTTAGCTTTTTGTAATATGTCGTCGTATTTCAAGTCTCAGAGTCGTCTATTTGCATTGTCTTTATTATTAAGTAAAGAAATAGTCGAGTCGAGTCGAGACTCTGGAGTATGCGGGCTGATCCTGCCTGAGGGAGCGAGGCTTCTTTGCTTTGCATAGCTCCAGATCACCCTTAGGCAAGGTGTAATATCTGCAAGCATCCCTACCAGGAATACTTTATGAAATTACTGCCTTGTTGTTTGACATTGTGCTGTCAAAGGCTAAGTGAAGGATAACCCTAAGAGAATCCTGTGCTCCATGGAAGCTCGAGAGCATACGAGGTTCTGAAAACCAGTGCTTTTATTACTAGCCACTGCATTCAGAATCAGGTTGGACATTGGATTGTCTACAACTAAAAAACCATGAAATCCGGTATCACTTGTGTTACAGTTCAAATAGTCGGCAACTCAACCGGCACTCCTACCCCTTGGAATGAGAAGGTTGAAACTACGAATCTTGGCAGGGCGAAAGTAAATCTGTCTCAAGGTCTGTGGTGAACCATAACCAGTTGGTGTCATGCGGCAACAGCCAAGAGCAAAAATTGACAGACGTATCTTCCGGCCAGCTGCTGCAACAGATCAAAGATGCCAGCATGTCTCAGATATCCTCAAAATGTTCCTTCTGAGATTAGCTGATTTGAGTATTAGGAATTTACTTGGGAATGAATGTTCAAAGAGACTATAGCAACACCTTGCTCTGGCAGCCAAGGAACTTAAGCGATACAGGGTATATATTGTAGTCCTATGCGAGACTTGTTCAGCAATGTCAGGTAGTTTGGTTGACGTTGGATACATGTTTTTCTGGAGTAAAGAAGTAGAGCAAGAAAAAAAGAGGCCGAAATCGGCTTTTCCATCGAGAACATCAAACACGAAAGATGGAACAGGGCCCAATAACTTTAAGTGATCAAATCATGCCACTTCGTCTACCTCTGCAGAGGCATGTCAGCCTAAGAATGGTCAGTCCATATGCTCAAACCATGAATAACCCAGTTGAAGTAAAAGAGGACTTCTACACTTAAATGGGAGATATCCTGAAACCTGTGGTTAAAAGCGATAACCTTGTAATTGCTGGTGATTTAAATACCAGAGTTGTTTGTGAGAAGGAAAATTGGCTGATGTGGGTAAGGGGGTGGATAAGTGTAACTCGAATGGTGAGTTACTGCTAGCTTTCTGTTCAAGGCACAGCATTTTCATCACCAACATCAGCTTTAGGCATAAGACTCATAATACCAGATGGATGCATCCTAGGTCTATGCACTGGCATCACAAAGATTATGTAATTACTAGGCGACAAGGCAAGTGAGAGGTGTTGGATACCCATAAAAAAATTAAAATAACAGTATGCTATACAGCAAAAGCAGAACGAGGCAAACTAAAACCGCACATTGTTTTAAAAGGTGCAAAGAGAGAAACAGATATCCTAAATGAGCAGCTCAGGTCTCAGTGCAGTTACATCTCCTCCAAATGGATGGATGAACACTGATTTAATTATTGACATTTCTAAAAAAATTATGGGTAAATTTTTCTTCGCTGGAGAATTACCAGCTTGAAACTCTTTTGCGTACCATAAGGAAACCAGAATAAGAAAATCGCAAAACACTGACCATGAATTAGTTCTTAGAGAATGTATTAAGTATATTCAGCCTCCTGACGTGATGTAAAAATGTGTACTTACACTATGAACACTAGTTATCTTAAGAAGGCATATAAAACGAAACGAAAGGAGGTAATTTGAATGCTCCTCCCAGAAAAAGAAATGTTAAGTGAGATTTGAAGAAGGTCTTGAAACATCTTTAATGTCGTGGGTTTCCAAACCTTACTAGTGACAAAACAGAAGATAACCACATTCATTGTTTGAAAGAAAAGAAGCCATGCTCTTTAAGGCAAAGATCTCTTAGAGTCACAAATGAAAATTATAGTAGAAAATGATGACAGAAACGCGTTTGTGTCAGCACCACTTTGTACCGATTGTAACATTGAAGAACCTTGTGACCCAAATTTAGTGTTGGATGAGGATTCCGTGGGAGAAGATGTTGATATGGAAAATACTTACATATTGCGTTTTCTAAGTCTTTATAAGACCATTTTAATTTTTATTTGTTTCGTGGTGTCAGTTTGGCAAAAAGGAGAGATCCAAGTATTGTCGAAAGCTAATTTTTATTGCACACCCCTCCCGAGTTAGCGCCCTTGTTCGGCATCCAAATTTCAAATAAGCGCCCCGGCTGCTTATTCGAGTATTTATGGTATTTATTTTTATACTTTTTCATCATTTTATATTGTTATTCTTCGAAAATATTCAGAAACTAGGGAGTGTTCTACTTATTAAGGATTAGTCATTCGGCCACCATTGCTTTATTTAATTTCTTTTAAAGAGTTCTCTCTACTCTTTAAGCTGACCTGTTTGCTTTTATCTAGTTCTCTCTATGCATATTTAAGTATGCACGCATGTATGTATGTATGTATGTATGCATGTATTTATGTATGTATGTATGTTTGCATGTATGTATGTATGTTTGTATGTATGCATGTATTTATGTATGTTTGTATGTATGCATGTATTTATGTATGTATGTATGTTTGCATGTATGTTTGTGTATGATTTTTGTATGTATNAAAATATTCAGAAACTAGGGAGTGTTCTACTTATTAAGGATTAGTCATTCGGCCACCATTGCTTTATTTAATTTCTTTTAAAGAGTTCTCTCTACTCTTTAAGCTGACCTGTTTGCTTTTATCTAGTTCTCTCTATGCATATTTAAGTATGCACGCATGTATGTATGTATGTATGTATGCATGTATTTATGTATGTATGTATGTTTGCATGTATGTATGTATGTTTGTATGTATGCATGTATTTATGTATGTTTGTATGTATGCATGTATTTATGTATGTATGTATGTTTGCATGTATGTTTGTGTATGATTTTTGTATGTATGTATGTTTGCATGTATGTTTGTGTATGATTTTTGTATGTATGTATATAGGTGTGTATGCATGTATGAATGTTTATATGAATGTATATATGTATATGTGTACGTATATATCTTTCAGTTCCTACAACTCTTTGTATCACCTTCAGACAATTTTATTATTGGTCTCGGGGACGGATCCAGATTATTTGTTGAAGGATCCTCAGAATGGAATTTTGCGGTAAAGATAACGTGTCAGGGAAACTGAGTCTATAATATCATAATTGAAATTTTTTCTCTACGTACTGGCGACAAAGAATGGCCTTCACCTGCTGTTGTTTCTTGGGTTTTTAAAACGATATGTTTGCCTTGCAGACCTTGCGGATCTAATGAAAAAATATTTTTGACAATTATTAATATCGATGTCCATTTCACACTCGAACAAAAACGAACAGACATAACTGTCAAATATGAAATATTCTCCATTCAGACTTTAAGATAACTAATAAATATGTAGGAAGTATATTCTCACAAGCAAATTTAAAATATAAACATAGTTTGTTTTCCAATTACTGATTGTATTAAGGAACTATGGAAAAAGACAGAGGGTGGACTGATGATTATATTTATTCAACATACACCATCTGGTTTTTCTTAAAATTAGCCTTATTTTCATGAGAAAACCATTTGTAAGAAACTTAGTTTCAGATGCCGTGAAAATTAACAAAGTCGCAGAAATACATTAAAATATTCATTAGATTACGTAAAAAAGTGGGTCAAATTTCAGAAACTTTTGGTTTTAGTTTTCCAGCTTGGTTTCCTTTCAAAAAAGTGAAATGCTACTTTGTGAAGGATAAAATAATTGTTGAAGATTTTATCTCGTGATTTGATATCTCGAGATAACAGTAACACCACATGGGTGGTGTTACTTTTAGGAGAGGGTCAGATTGCAAATATTCAGTCCGATGGTGTAAGCCTTACCCTAAAGACTGTTATGGGGTGCCTCAAACTGAGAGGGCTCGTGCAATTCCTGCCACTGGGGTAAGCAAGGTGGACCAAAAGTGGTCGGGAAGTGACTATAGGTCACTTCGGGTTAAGGACCCGGATTTCGCTGCCGAATTCATTGACGGTCGGTGGACTGTCAGTTGGCGGTGGTCGGACAAGTCCCCAAAGGGACTCCAGACTCGGATGTCAGAGTACAAGTGTACTCAAGCACCACATGTGCGAGAGCACTACTGCGCTGAGTTGGAAAGCTGGATTTCCAAGGGCTAGCTGAAGCGGTGGGATGGTCCTGTTAAGGCTGTCATTCCTTTGTTGGCTGTGTTTCAGCCAACCAAAGACAAAGTGCAACCAGTCATGGATTACCGTGAGCTGAATAACTTTGTCGAGTGTCATACTGGTGATGACATGGTCGCTGTGTGCGGCGAGAAGGTCAGGATATGGAGGCAGTTCAGGGCGAACTGAAGGTGGTTGATCTGAAGTCCGCGTATCTGCATATCCATATATCCAAGGACCTGTGGAAGTTCCAGATCGTAAGGTATAAAGGGGTGCAATATGCCTTGACACGCTTGGGGTTTGGATTGTCTTGTGCACCAAGGATTATGACATCCATTCTACGCAAGGTGTTGTCGTTGGACGACAGGGTTCGTCGTGGAACTGATTACTATATTGATGATATAGTGGTGCAGGAGTCTGTAGTTGGTGTGGGTAAGGTCCGTGCTCACCTCACCAAGTATGGACTTGAGACGAAGGAGCTGGAGGACCTTGATGGAGGTCGATTGCTGGGTATTACTCTGCACAAGGAGTCCAGCGGACATCTGCATATGTCGAGGGGAACGCCTCTTACTGACATCAATCTTGATATGAAAGGGTTGACTAAGTGACAGTTGTTCTCATTGTGTGGCCGTTTAGGTGGTCACTACCCAGTAGCCGGGTGGCTACGCATTCACTGTAGCTTCTTGAAGCGCTTAGGGAGTAGTGGACCCTGAATCTCTCCAGTTGAAGAGTCAATCGTCAAGTTGACGAGGGAGCTACTGAAAAGAGCTCGTCTTGAGGACCCAGTCAGGGGTGTTTGGCAAGTGAGTCCACATGGTGCTGTGACCGTGTGGACTTATGCCAGCTCACTTGGTTTGGGTGTGGCCCTGGAGGTTGATGGTAGCATTGTGGAGGATGCGTCATGTCTCAGAAAAGAGTCGGACCATCAACACATTAATGTTGCCGAGCTTGAGGCTGTGGGTCGTGGGGTAAACATGGCCATAGTGTGGGGTTTCAAAACCTTTACGCTGGCTGTTGACTCACTCACAGTTGTCAGCTGGATGACCAGTGTCATCGACCAGCGCAATCGTGTTCGCACGAAAGGCGCCGCAGAGATGCTTGTCAAGCGTCGTATAGGAGTGATTGGTGATATAATCACTGAGTATGGTCTCGATGTGACAGTTCGTTTTGTACCTTCGGTGGAAAATAAAGCTGATCATATGACCAGGGTACCTAAGAAGTGTACACGATGCTTGACCAAAATGCTGTCCCTAACACCAGTGACTAGTTTCAACAGTGCTTTTCAAATAATTAATTATTATCAATCCTTGTTTTTACGTTCCAAGTTGATTCCGATCTGAAAAAAGAATACCTATTTCGGTGGAAATGCTAGTTGTTGATAAAATAACGACTAAAATGCTCGCTGTCGCAACAGCATCTACAACCCTAAGCCCCTTGGTTAAGGGTACTGTTAGCTTTTTGCCAATGACAATTTTGGTGTCCATTTAATAACCTGAAGCGCGTAAATGCTTATCACACGCATTGATAATAGACCTATTGGTATTTAGTCTTGATTGGTTACATATTTTAAGGCAAAGTTGAAATCCCGAACATTTGGTTTTCAGAACAACCGAGTTTAGTTAGAAAATTTGATTATCTTGATTAATGATTTAAAAAATCACAAGTTAGCTTTGCAGAAAACCAGCATAGTTTCGGCAAGATTTGATAAAGTAATTTCTGCAATACAAAATAGTGCTTTTTTCGTCCGTTATCTTAAGCTCAAAGTACATGTATGGTATATATAGAACAAAGGTTATTCCCAATTCTCAAGGCTTTTGCTATCAATGTTACTACAAAAGCCATTCGATAAGCTACGGGGTAAACTCAAGGCTTACTTATCCCGCCAAGAAGGAAAGTTAAAGCAGAACTACGTAATATTACTCCGTCGTCCACTACAAACATTTTGTTGCTTCAATATTCTCTGAAATTCTCCACTTGAAAACATAGGAAACATACGCTACAAAAAGTTGGTCTACCTGCCTAGTATTCTTCCATACTACTAGAAATCGGCCAAGAGCTGTGCAATTTTTTTTACTGTTGGTTACAGCCAATCATCTAAAGTGCCACTCCTACCTATCTTTGCCGTGGTGCACTAAGTGCGACTCACGCTAATATCTCCTGCCCTCCCCTCCCCTCCTCCAGCCCTGCTTCTTCTTCAAAACCCATCGCATATCCATACCGTTGACGACTCACAACTTGTTCCTAAATTTGTTTCTGTCTCTCGCAACGCCATTCTCTTTCTGCACATTCATTCTCTTCTTGATCCAGTCGAACATCTTCATCCTCTGCCTTCGTCTCACTTGTTTTTCCAAAATCGCAGCCCTGATTATGTATTATTTTATTCCATTATCCTCCCTGAGCAACTAGGCAACAAGTCTTCACTGTGTCTCTCTAATTGTATCCATCAACCGTCCTTTCGTTTTTACCTTCTTCAACACTTCTACATCTGTCATCTTCTGCACCAACGAGGCGCTAAGTATTCTTCTGCAAAACCATATTTCTTTTGCCTCCCCCCTCCCCAACCAAATGAGATAAAAATACTTTAAAATATATCAATACCTGAAGAGTTATTTTTAATGTAAATCAGATAAGTCACACTAAAAGATCAAGCCACTTAAACAGTACACCAGTTGCCTTAATCCTTTTCTAGATCTTCATGCATTGATATTCCCTCTGGATATGCTATCAATACATTGTGCAGTAGTGTATAAAGTGAAGATTGCCGTTCTTTTGCCCACCTTCAAATAAGCTCCAAGAGATTATTTTTTTTTAAAAAAAAAGCTGTTCGGCGTTTAAACAAACATTTACAGTATTTGTATCAATCATGCCGCATTAACGCGAGGAAAAAGTATGATAACTAACTATACTAAAGTGTAATACGCTGGTTGTATATTAACGTAAATGTCGTTTACTCGGTATACACGAGAAAAGTCGATTTGCGTGTATCGTCCATGAAGCGGCTGTTGCTTTTCAGTTATTGATTGATAAGATGATTGGAGATGCGTCCGTCTTATTGTAAATCTTAAGTCCAATTTTCAAATGACATATATAAATGATGATGTATCTAGTAAAATAACGGAACTTATTTCTATGATTAACAAATAAGATAGTAATACACAGGCTACCTATTTCCTGAAAACAGAATGATTAACTCGGCAGTGCATTTCTAAATATCCTCTTCCTCCCAACACACAGTTCCCGCTTCTTTTATTCCTTCTGGTTAACGACTTTATATATTTTATGTAACAAAAGACCTTGACAGACGATGCAACAATTTAATCTTTGCGATCTTTTGGTTTTGACTATGGTAAATCTTTTAATTACCACAAGTCGTAAACAACATGTCTTTGGTCATCAGGTCATCGTAAAAACCCCCGACGTATAATGTTTAAACTGACTTTCTTGCGTAATCGCTCTGGCAGAAAAAATTGCCCGAGGAGAAGAACTCAATTTGGTAAGGCCACCTTTGACAATTGGATACTATGATTACGAAGACGTAGTTTGCCAAGGAAATTTGACAGTTGGTTGGAAAACACTAACGTATTGGAGAACAGTATCGGCTACCGAAAACCGTCCAGTTTTCGTATCTAAAACCGTTTTCGGCTGGGGTGAAATATGTAAATGTTTGATATCATTTTCCATGATGAGTGAAACAAATTCCATTAAAATACCCCACGCTGATTGGACATGTGAACATGGGCAATACTCGAACTAGAAAGCAATGAAAAAAATATAATCAACTTTCTATCGTCAAAACATTTACTACTATATACAGATTTTCACTAATTCGGTAAATTTACCAACAAGTTTATAAGTAAATACTTGGGAACCACATATAGTGGCATGAGATGGGGTGCACGCAATAGTAAGGTAAAAAGTATCTGGGTCTAATTTTTATTGTATTGTGATGTTGCAGTAATACAACGTCTAATAGACAAAGCAACATAAGAGGTGGGCGACAACTGTGAAAACCAAAAAAAAAGAAAAAAGTCCGAAACAGGTCCATCATTTGTGCCACATTTCATTATCTTAGTCTCTCCTATATTGGCTCTCAGACCTTTACACACCCACGTTTAGACTCTCAGCAATAATTACAAAGTCATCTGTATGGGGCATTTCCCATGGAAGGTCACTTCTGAGTTCCTTGGACAATGCTTTGGGGACCGAGCTAAACAGTATTGGGCTAAGCACAGATCAGTAGTGTTGTTAACTTTAACTGAAATATTGCTCAATTCATACATGGCCATGACTCGTTCAGTTAACCATTTATCAATATCTTAGCTTTCACATAGCAGATCTTATAACGCCACAAGGAACTCTGTCGAAAACTTTTTCCGAATCTACAAATACAAAGTCAAGGTTTTTCTTTTTTCCATTTTCCAATTGTTTTTCCTGTAACTTTTTTGCAATAAAAATGACATCTATAGTCCCTCTTCTAGGCATGAATCCAAACTGAATTCATTTATATCTACCATTTTCCTGATTTCTTGCTCAATAAATCTCTCAGACTCTCATCGTGTGTTCCAACAGTTTCAGCCCTCTTTAGTTCCCTCTCTCTGTTGCTTCACCTTTTTTCTTAAAGCACAAATTCACAATGGTACTTGTGTCCCATTTAGCACGTAATCTATGTTCCTTTCATGTGCAAGTGAATAGTTCTGTCATCATTCCCAAGTCTGCATCTTCTAAGGTTAACAAAATTTCCATTACGACACCAGATGCTTCAGAACCGTTGCCTTTTTTCATTATAATTGAAGCAGATTTCATTCAATTTCTATCATTTGTGAGTCGTATGCCCTTACTTATACAAGCCAAGCTTTGGTGAGATTTCAACTCTCAGTATTTTTTGAGACACATCTCTAGAAAGATCGCCAATGAGACTGAAGAGCTCTTTCTACCCTGGTTTTCTGTTCCTTCTCCAAGGCTAAAGGTTTGGCTTTATGCCAGTGTTCCTTCTCTCACATAGGCTGCCTTCATTAATTCCGGTAAGCCGCAATGAAGGCAGGGGAGTAAGAAAACTTGGGAAAGCGATCCTAGGAGAAGACTGGCTAAAAAGATCACAACTGAGCGTGTGCTACATTACAAAGTGCCCCAACCACTCAACTTCACCCTTTCATTCGAAGCTGACTCAAGAGTCCAGTTTGCCAGATACCTTCACTGGAGAAGATTAAGATAACGAGAAAGTGTTTGATGATGTCACAGTGCAAGCACCACACGAAGGTTCAAGATGGATGGACGATGAAAATGATCGGTCGTATGATGATGAACTCTGTAAGCGAAAGCAGAAAGCCTTGTACATAATGGTTGGTTCACAGGGAAGATAGAATAAGAATCCTACAACAATAGCAAAAACAAATTAAGCGTTGTGTTTTCCGAAGGAACCGAAGGCTACATAGGGGTGGATGTCACCGATAGGGTCGAAATAATGTACACGGATGGGATTGAAATCACCCAGATGACAGAGTGGTGGCTTATAGAATCTAGGGGCTCCACTCGTGAGCGCCGCTAATTTGAGCGCACTCGGGTCATAGTCTGAAAAAAGTTCATCATCGCAGATTTTTCGATCTCCATAAAAAAAATATTTTCGATGCAATTCTTCATTGAAAAACAGGAAAAAAATTTCTTCCAGACAACCTTTACCCCTTGAGATGGATTTTTTATTTCCCCCAATACAAAATGTTTGTGCCTCCACCCGGCCAAAAATTTATGAGCCCCTCCCATTTCACAGTCCCCTGTACTTGTATGTTGTAGAAATACATTTGCCAGTTAACTACGTCGGGATTCATTTCCTAAAAGGAATAAGTAGTTTGTCACATTTAAAGAGGTAGGATGTGGGTGGTCAAATGTGACTAAAATAGAATAAACAAGAATGAGTAAAAATGGTCTTAACAGAATTGAAGAGGGAGGATAACGGGTGTTACAGCATGCAAGAAGCAAAGTTTATAACAGAAAAAAACCCCATGTGAGTGGGTAAACCAGAGTGAACACGTAGAACTCAAACATTGCCTAAAGATTGTGGCTAAACATGGAAATGAGTGAGCAGCTTAAAGAGGGAGGGAAAGGGCACTGTGTGTCAATGTGAAATTGAAATTGGCCATGACTGGTTTTGTTTGAGAAAGGAAAAGGGGGATGAGGGAGGTAGAAAATATGGAATGCAATACTTTATATAGTAAAAATTCTAACCAACATAAGGAACTAGTATGTCAGGAATATTTAGCAAGGTAGGATCAGCAAGCGAGCCAACGGGACAACTACCCTCCTACCAATATCAAGTTGGTTAGTCGGGAAAATATTGGTAGGAGGGTCGTCTATTCCTAGTTCAAATGGAAGTAAACAAGGAAGCAGAAAATTGGTTAAATTTTGTTTTCGCGCTAGGTATACACTGAGACGGCAGTATGTCTCCATCCTGGCGCCAGACATTTTCGTAAATTGAAAAATCCAGTTCGAAAGCTAAGGCGTGACGTTCGTATTCCTGGTCTTGAATAAAGAAAACTCTGAGAAATAGTTTTTTCGTAAAAGTCAGAAGACAGGAGTTTTATGGTTCGGCAACTAATACGAAGGCCGCACTGAGATAAACAAAAGGATATTTTTAAACTTACCATCAAATTTTTTATTACCAATTACCCATTATTGTCAACATCTATGTTACTTGATGAGTCTATTGTGTTCCAATTCGAAATAATTAGCCCCAATTTTGTAATAAACTTTGCCTCAATTAGAAAGAACCGTTGCAAAATTTGGATTTACCTGTCCTAATTTGTAATAACATGATGCCTTACATTTTAACAAAACTGTCCAAAACTATAAATAAAACGTGCCCCAATTTGTAATACGCGCAAAATACTATGTAATAAGGTATATTTATTCTGATGTTTAAATCATCCATTTTACTTAATAATTATATTATTACAAATTGTAATTACATACTGCGGCACAACGGCGTCTACGATAGAGGTGAAAACGAACTACACTATCCATTTCGACAAGCCTGTTTCGAAACAGGCTTGTCGAAATGGATAGTGTAGTTTTTTTATTCTTTCCAACTTATTATATCTTTTATTACGCTCTGCATTTATGTATCGAGCACTCTAATACGGTTAACCGAATCGAATGTACCATATATATATATATACATACATATATATATATATATATATTGAATTATATATTTATATATATTAAATATATTATTAATATATATATATAAATATATTATATATATAATGCGGAGCTCACTGCGCTGGCGTAGTNTGGTTGCTGGTGGCTGGTCATATTAGTTTAAAATTTTTTTTACAAATCTGTCCTATCGTAGAAAAACGCCAAAGTAAAATTGTAATTTTATATTGTCGTGTTTGATTAAAAATGAATTGAAAAACTAAATCACTAAGAGAAGTATTTTAACATAAACGGGAAAAAAATTAAAAATAGACATTTTTTATTTCGAACGGTATGCAGCTAAATAATCTAGGACCAATGCTTTATATATATATAAGATATAAAAAGTTGGAAAGAATAAAAAAAACTACACTATCCATTTCGACAAGCCTTGTCGAAAGGCTTGTCGAAATGGATAGTGTAGTTTTTTTATTCTTTCCAACTTATTATATCTTTTATTACGCTCTGCATTTATGTATCGAGCACTCTAATACGGTTAACCGAATCGAATGTACCATATATATATATATACATACATATATATATATATATATATTGAATTATATATTTATATATATTAAATATATTATTAATATATATATATAAATATATTATATATATAATGCGGAGCTCACTGCGCTGGCGTAGTTTGAGTACTCTGACAGGATCCCACAGTAACTCTTTAGGTTGCCTTTGCTCTGGCAACATGGCCAGAGAGTTATGTCTCAGAAGCTCTGTGCTGCACTGATGAGCCCGCAAAGGGCGAAACGGTACTGTCTGCATATTGAGTATATATATATATATATATATAATATATATTGAATTACATCAAGGCTCCGAATGTAAAAAGGAAAGTAATGGTCATGAAGCAAAAGTGACCGAACTATCATCAGATAGACCGGAGAACTATAGTTTTCTTGTGACGAAATTGACAAATAAAAACTTAATGTATAAACTTGATACCTCAAACAATATTTGTTTGTAACTTAAAGTTGTGACTCAACATTATTTCTTTTCCATTACCTAATAATTTGAAAAAGGCTGATTTCAGTAGGACACAAACAAATGTAAACAAATGCAAAAATACCATTAGCTCTTAGAAAATGGTTAATTCTGATTTCAGCAGAATTTCCTTTCATTGAACTCATAGTCTTACTCTTTAAAAGGCATCGTACAGGGGCAATGTTGTTAGGAGGTGGTATCACATAGTGCATTCATTTGCACTACCAGAATATGGTCCTAAACCATTATAATTTAAGAAAAACCAGCATGTACTTTTAAAAAATTGCGGTGTACAGTAATCTGTTGGACATTCTTATCCTTACAAAAATGTTCAGGCTGTACCTGCTTCAAAACGATATTTTACAATAAATGATTAGGTAATTTACTCTGACCAAATTTGAATTTTTCAGGTGAAGTCGCCCTGTAGTATATATACTGTTGAATTACAAGTTAAAATCAAATTCAGAAGGCCAAAACTTTTATGTGGACTTCAGGTCTTAAATAAAAAATACATCATGAATATTCCACTAAGGTTTGTTTCACTGAATATTGAATACTAATTCAATGATTATACACACTTTTTCGTCTTCCTTTTTGCAGGAGCATTCTATTCATGTTATTCTAATTGAATGCCAGAACAACTGCTTCCACAAATATACTGAGATCAATCATACAAAAACAGGAGGTCCCAAAGAAAACAATAAACACACACAACATCTTTACGCCGACAACAGATTTGGCTGTTAAGTCACAGATGACGATTTGATATTTTAATTTTCATATTCTACTTATCATTGGTCAACCTTATCCACATTCTACCGGTGATTCTATATCTCAATGGCGAATTATACTTTATACGCCAGAAACATCAGACAAGCACAAGGAGGGCACAACGAATATTAAAATAGTCTAAGGAAAGTAAAGGATTCTGAACCAGGAGCTACTTTCACACTTCGTAATAACCCTGTCCGTTTGTATGTACTCGTAAGTTCTACCGCATGTCACAAGAAATCAAGTTTCGGCTGGCCTTTGGTTTTATGCCAGAAATATTAGCCTTAAAAAGTCGTGTCCACATGAAGCCAGTGCTTTATAGGTGAGATGCAACAAATCAAAGGTCATCAACAAATACTGGCTTGGTGACAAAATGATGATAGTTACCTCAAGAACCAATCCACGAAAGTTGTTTCCTTGCGACAGATTACCAACTTTGACTGCAAAGTCACCCAAAGCGAATTTTAAACCTCGTGCCTACAAGAAAATAAAAGGAATTCTACATGAAATATTGTCGCTCGAGATATACGGTATAATACGCCATGCACAAGAATCGGCCATGTTCAATTAGAAATAAAAATTTGTTATTGGAGCCCCATGCCCCATATATATATATATATATATATAATGATCGCTTGTTTACCTTCAGCTGAGCTGTATAGTCACTAGGATGGAGTAGATTTGTTACCTCGTGAGCAGAAGGGATGTAAAAGGAATTTGGTGGAAACAAAATATTGACTGTTAAAAGAAAAAATGACTCAAGCTGTAAACGATGGTTAACTTTCTTTTGGGCACCCCATGAATCTAAAAAATAAAGGATTTCGGCATCACATGCCTGGCTGAAAAACTGCAAGACTTTGGTCAATAGCATAGTAACGTTTAATATAATTTGTAGATACCTAGACAAAAACTTCAACTTGTTAAATGTTTTAACTTTCACCTTCGTCAGTAATGCACAGTTGCACACAGCACATATATGATCAAGAAAGATATAATATTATTGATATCATTATTAAAAGAATATTTATACAAGTTAACAACTTCAGCTACGTAAACATATTTACAGCTATCGTTAACGTTCCTCTTCTTTCTAATTTTTCAAAATATGCATAAACAAAAAATGTATACTTTCTGTGTACACATATACCCACCCCACCCCACCCCCTATATATATATATATATGCCAATTGAAATACGCTAAGTAAAATGACCTTTTAAAACATATCTAGAAGCTGAATGACCACAACACCGAATATTCTATACGATGGAGTATTGAAAAGAAGGCAGTTACAGAATTCAAGATCAAGGTGGATCAACCAATTGTGCCAATCCAAGAAAGCGGTTTTTGTATGAGCAGAATCCTTCCCACTTTCAAGCGAACACAACAAACATATTTACAGGTCTGATAAAGATGTAAGAACTGCAATTAATTTTACTAAAATTGAAGCTCTACGTTTTGTAAGTTTATCAAGCTTGAATAAGACATATTGGGAGTATTCAGTAAGCAGTGTCGTTACTATAACTTAGCTAAAAGTGTTCATAAGTTTTTAGAAAAGGTTTCAATTAACATAACACAAATACTTTACCTTTCTAAAACCGTTCCTTTATTTCCTGTACCGAAAACCAACGCATTATGTTGCAATTTGAAAGCTGGCTCCCTTTCCTCCAAAGGGAATTTTTTACAAGTTACTAACTTACGCACAGTTGTTTACCACCCCGTTCCCCTCATTTTTATTCACATGACTGTGCCATATCTTGTAGCGTACAACAAAAATGCCATCAAGCTAAACCTATCATATCCATGTAAAAGGCTAACGCAGGTGAAGAGGAGAAATTATAAACAATGCAAAAACTCCCGCTGCAGGATCACAAATCAAAATTGCAAAAAAGTAACGTAAGGACAACCGTACCGCTTATATTTTGTTCTTTTTTACACAAGGCCACAATGACCAACGCGAGCTTTTGCAAGTGGCGAAAAACCAAGTGAGTCAAAACACCATGTTCAGTGACTTCTTGTAACTAGAGTTGCGAGGTACCCGGTGTGGTAGCTCTTACCATAGATTATATTTAGGGCGGGGAGAACTGTTGTATGAAAAGGGTTGGTTATGAAGTCAAATACTGGTGTAGACGGTAATGGGAAGGTAATCAGTGGCAAAGATGTTCAAATGTAAAGGAAATAGCAGATATCTTTTTACTTGTTTTTCAGGGCTGAAGTGCAGCGACAGGAATGTATTAAGAATCGATTTTAAAGAATAGAGAAAAACAGCATGTAAGCTCTGTATACAGTAAGAAAAAATAGTGCATCATATCATACAGGGATGTCAAAGAATGGAAGTTACCGAATACCTTGCAAAACACATATCTTGGTCACTGTAAACTTTATGAAGTGCCCAGTCCCAATGAATAGTATGACGATAAATCAAACACCACCACAAAAGAAAACCATCAACGACTTTTGTAAATTTCTAGTACAAACGCACAGGGGAATTAAAGCAAACCAAGAGTAGATTGTAGTAAAGGGGCCAATTGTTATCATAAAGAAATGACTGTTCCAGCTGACGAAAACACCTCAGTTAAAAATGGATAAGCTGTCTAAGCAAAGAAGTTTACAGATGCAAATTTTAAGCCAACAACGGCAACCTATTTCTATTAGTATGGACCAGTTGGTGCATCTAAAAATAATGATATTCAACATAATAATAGGGTAGGGTAAATCAGTAAGTTCTTAGTGGGACGAGTGGTTTCCGAGGCCAAATTCAGCCCTGAATCTAAAAATGAACGTATTTTTGTCCTTCATGTATGCTTTCGGTCCGAAAAATGCACTTTTTCAAAATGGCGACCGGAAATGACTAGAAAACCAACACAATGAACCCCCGAGTGAAGATGCCCACTTCCGATATATCTATTCATATGTTTTTTTCATGAAAACAATCAATTTTTGTAGGTATTTTGGTCGTATCTCCCTCTATTAATGCGTTGTGGGCAAAACTTTGTTTTTCCAAATGCAGAAAATAACGTTTTTTGTAAAATAACCATTCGCACAGTAGCTTACTTGACTTCTCACACGCGTAAGGCTCAACAAAAGCCATTGTCGTTATCCTCTGCCTGCAAAGTAGAATTTCATTTTCATTGCCATGGATGATTATACATCAACCACAACTATGATGAGTGCTGTAATAAGTCATGAACTAAATGGTTTGATTTACAAAGAGAAGTGTGAATTTCTAGTGAAATCGAAGTTACAAGCTGGTGCTCATTTGATCGGACGTATGTTTTCTTGTGTGCAGTTCGAACGGGCAAGAAGACAGTTTCACAGGATGAAGCAAGTAGAATTGTTGCCAAAGAACTGTGTGATGACTGGACATCCAAAAATGTCTATCCAATGAACGAGAAAGGATGACTACTTTTTTTTCAATACAATGATTAAACAACAGCGGAACATTAACTTCAAAAAGACAACGTCATGGTGCGAAAAAGCTGCCAGCTTCAATAGGCGAATGACAAGCATTGCTTACGATATAAGAACAAGTGATTCTGGCTATCAGAGAAAAATGGAGGATATACATGGAGTAAAAATGACCGCGGAGGACGAAAGTTTTTATGCTGACAATTGTAAAGTTGCATATGTTGCCACCTGTAACTTGTCTACAGTTTCCAAGAAATGGATGAAAAAGACAAAACGTATTTCCAAACGGGAACAATCAGATGAGAAAAAACGTAAAGAGATGTCGGAAGCGGTGAAAACTGAGAATATATCACGAAACCTTCAATACGATCAAGCAGTAAAGGATACTAGTACTAGTGATAGTGTTGACGATCCTGATTTTATCATTTTATCTGATGTCTGTCAAGTGCATGACAAACCTAACACCCGCTCAAAACCTCCAGCAACTACTATATCTTTACCACGGTCCGATTTCGCACAGATTCCCGTTCGGACGAGCCGCAAATGTTGAGATGAACGAATCGTTCGGTGCACTATACAGTGTTTAGCTGATCATCAAGTAAGTCGAGGCGATATCGCCGGTATTATAGTGAAAACTGCTAATATAATTTTTGGACAACACTTGACTCTTCATTCGCTTTTGGACTATAAAACTCCTGGAAATGAATCATTAGCTACACACGATGATGATTTCACAAGCAGTGAAGAATCATCGCCTTTGACTGTGAAACGTCGACGTTCAGCGGCTGATCTCAGTACTGTTTTCCCTTCCG
>RDPX01000137.1:2015250-2025920 GCA_003991215.1 Morbakka virulenta | reverse complement strand
AGAAGATGGTTTTATCTACTTTGTTGCAAACAATTGTTCGTTATTCCTGGCTCAACTCAGGCTTTGTTAGAGCTGAAGGGTTTTCCAAACACAGCAAGAATTATCAAAGGAAATCCTGGTGTGTTTCTTGAAACAGTACAGATTGTCACGTTTGGTGTGGGTGGAAACAAGCACATTTTACTTTCTTTTTTGATCATTTGGGGAGACAATAAGAGGTACATTACTAATGATCTGATGAAATGACTTGCATTAGAAGTTGAATACAATAAACATTGATCAGAAATACAATCAATTCAGTTCTGTCGCATTTTTGGCTACGGCTATTTTTATTCTTCTTTATTGCAACATATGGGTTTGAATGTTGGGCAATGTAAAATAGTGGTAGACGAAGAATTCAGTCATGTGAACTACTGGCATATTACAGAATGTTAGGGACCAGGTTGACGAACAAGAGATCAAGAAGAGAATTCTTAGGGAAAGTATCAAGGAGTATCTAAGGACTTAGTAATGATAGAAGAACAGGACCTGCAGTTGGCAGAGGTCATTATGAGACACGTAGATAGCGAATGATTTACTAACTGGAATGATTTCAGGGGAAAAAACAACAGCAGAACCAGGGTAACTACAACAGCCAAAGAAACGTTAGGAATGACCATTTCGGGAGTATCGTGGAGAGATAGAATAACAAATGAAGAAATACTGAGGAGAACAGGACAAAGAGAAATCCGTAAGTTGTTAGAGGAGAGAAGGTGGAGATTGGCTGGACACGTGCTAAGATTTCCAGATGGACGACTGTCCCACCAGGCTCTAACATGGAGTCCGAGAGGAAAACGAAAAAGCCGCAGACCGGTGAAAACCTTGCAAGCCACCTTCCGGGAAGACCTTATCGCCAAATGAATTTACTTTCGCAATGTACAGGACCTGGCCGAGGACCGTGACCTATGGCTTCGTCTTGCTGCCCAGTGTCTCAGCAGAGACTGCAGGACCTAAGGTCTAAGGTCTAAGTTCCAAGCTGCTGCAAATTTCAAGTATATTACAGTAAATATTTACCGCACCGGAAGATCTGCTTCGGATAATCGAGGTATATTAGTTCTCCCGATAAGTAGTAATACGGAACTGTATATGTTCTTTTTAGACATTGTTTGCCATACGCCAAGACATGTTACATTGATATTGAAAATGCGCTTATAAGTAACGACTTTCCCGAATTGGTCAACAAACGACAGCAGGTATATAATATTATAATATTATATCGTCATCATCAGGCTGCCGAATCCATTAGGACTGTCTTATAGCTGGTTCTGATAGAGCACTTCTAAGACTAAATAGATGTATTTTAATTTGTATGAATTCCACGCAAACAACATAAAAGCAAAGAGCATGTAAACAACATCAAAAAAATGTCTACGAATACAATGTATACATAAGCACGCAATAACATTATTTGTGCATGCAACAAACTGATTCTAGGAATATGACTAGGAATGGGCAATCCCTCTAATAATATTATTTACTTGATGCTAGATGGATATTAGTAGGAGGGTTATTGTCCTGCTGGCTCACTCGCAGACGCTACCTTCAAACTCTACTCATCCTCACCCTTCGACCAACCTTATTTAACATCCCTGGAAAATGTTGACCCCCTATTTGAAAAATAAGCAGATTTTGTGAGCTCCTCCCCCTATTGGAAAAATTGGCAGCTAAAATATTGGTTCTTATGTAAATTTTGAAAAGCAAAATCCCAAACATTACATGAAGTCGTTCGGTGGATGAGGTTACCAAAAAAGGCGAATTCATTAACAAACTAATGAATTTACGTAAGACTAAAAAGCGTTCACGCCAGAAAAGACAGAAAAACAACTTGATAAAAAGAACTTCCGAAGTCGAGTAGTTCGATGGAGGAGTTACGATTTAAAAAATGATTTTAACTCAGAACAATTATCTGCTACAGCTAAACGGGTAAATTTCTTCACTTATGGTGTTTCACAAGTGGAGTGCATGTGCTTTATTGGGAAAATACTAGATGTGCACTTATATATAAATAGCCAATTCAAAGAAAGACAACTCAAAATTCAATATATTCAAAACCTACGATCAAGGCAATTAGACATTTGTTTTCTTATTTCATGCACGTGTTCGTGATAGAGCTCTGAAACGTATTTGTAATTTTGTCACACATCTTGCTGCAACTCTTCAATCTTTACCTAGTGGAAATTTGACTTAGTCTTTCTATCGGTATTATCACTGGAATTGTTNTACGATCAAGGCAATTAGACATTTGTTTTCTTATTTCATGCACGTGTTCGTGATAGAGCTCTGAAACGTATTTGTAATTTTGTCACACATCTTGCTGCAACTCTTCAATCTTTACCTAGTGGAAATTTGACTTAGTCTTTCTATCGGTATTATCACTGGAATTGTTCAAATGGCCTTTCCTCGCTGGTACCAGCTTATCTAAAGGCATGTCGTGAAACTCTTTCCTCCCTACGTCTTCATCCTTATGCATCTTTTAACCTCGTAGTAATAAATCTTTCTATGAATGTAGGTTATTTTCGGGCGGCGAGATTGTGAAATTGTTTGAGTTTTGAGTGGTTTGCTCTATCATATAACTTGAATATGTTCAAATCTAAGCTCCACTTCTATCTCTAGACTTAAATATCTTTCAGATCCCCCCTTTACAATTTGATACAATGAGTAGCCTTGTGCCCTGTATAGCTCTTAGCCACAATAAACATTATACCTAGCTGTGTTTCGTCCCTAATAAAATGGGCCATAAAGACCAAGTATATTTGAATAAAACAAACACGAAAAAACTACACACTGGTTTCCAGTTTCTCTTTCGGTAATGAATTTTCACGTTCCCTACAAACCACTATCAAATTTAACGCAGCCAATTTATTTTCAACCTCCTGAAAATCTTCATCAGTTTTTTTCAACTCCACCTTTAACTGGTCAGCTTTCTCCAGATCAGTTTTTAAGGATTCATGAAGTAAATACAACTTCTGTTTATATGTGTCTTGTAGTGATTTAAAATTATCAACACAAGCAGAAAATCGTTCACTCTGTAAAGATACCTTTGTTTCTAGTGCAGCTAATTCTGTTTCACATTTATCAAAAACTTTATCAGACATTTGTTTTTGTATAACTAACTTTGAATATTCTTCTTCCAAGTCGTCAATAACTTGCCTAGTTAAGTACTCAGTGTTTTTACTTTGTTCCCTGGTTTCCACTATTTGATTCCCACCCTCTGAAACAGCCTTCTCTAAATGGTCTAACCGTAAATTAAATCTTGTCGCAAATTGAAGGATCAACTCGTCATGGTGGTTGACTTTCCTTTTGAGGTGTTTTCTCTTCATCTTGGATTTTACCTGTGAAAAAAGAAACAAGAAACTTTAACATAAAAGCTTCCCATAATAATTTAAGTTTAACTAACAATGGATATGGATTTAATTCTTACTAGGAATATTGAAAACCTTTAAACTTAAATTCACAAGTATAACTTATATGCATTATTTCTTATCAAAATATCTACAAAATGTTAAAGTCTGTCTCAACTGACTTAGGATTTCTTGCAGGATCCTACCAAAAAATTTATAAATGTTTTATTCATTAAATATCTTGAGTTAGTAGTACAGGAATTGAAAAACTCATTTTTCAAAACATTTATTTGATAACAAGTTTATGAAAAAAATTAGTACTATTAGTACTGTTGAGGATGCAAGGAAGTAATTACCACTGTGGGATGTGATTGTATTTCACTAAACTGATAATCTCAGTAATTCACTACAAAACGATAAAGATATAAAATACAGGTTAATATATGAAAATATATTACAGCTGGCAAGAGTTACATTATTTAACAAGAAACAATACTAAGGCTTTAAAGACGATTACTTACATCAAGATTGTCCCACAATAGTTTCGTCGAAAGGCATTGAGATGGCAACTGCATTAATTAAAGCTGACTGCTTGACTGACTGTTGCAGTTATCTGAAGTTTCAACGATTTTGCAGCTATATTTATTCTTAAAGAGTTATTCAAAGATTCCCTTGTTTGGAAAATTGTCCTTCAAGGGTCAATTATCTTAGACTACCATTACGATTCTAAATAAGGAAAATTAATATATAATTCAAAAGTTAAGACGGTACAAGGCTAAATAAAGTCATATAAGTGTTTATAAATCGTTCTTTAAAGCGAGCTCCATATTAGGCATCACTGAGTTCATTCATGTGTGATTAGTAATAGCTTTTGTTTACAAACACGGCTTTGACGTCAGTCTTCTTTGTTCCTTGGAAACTTGAGTCCTCTTTGATGTTGTGCAAGTTAAACGGCTGTTCAATTGGGCGTTCGTAACATACCCCCACTCATGAAAGCCGTAGACATACTGCTTTCATCACTATTCGTTTCTATCGGCAGGCAATATCAAACATAATTTTGTAATCGGTCGAACATAAAGTCCGTTCTTGCTCTTGACTTCCACACTTCGTATATTTCCGTCGTTTCCTGGAAAACAATTCGTTACAACGGCCATCTGCCACTTTCCTCTCGGCCTGTCTTGATCCACGAGCAATACGATATCTCCCACTTGTATCTGCTTTCTTTGAACGGTCCACTTTTTCCTACTCATTAACGTTGGCAAGTAGTTTCGGGTCCATCTGCGCCAGAAGGCATTAGTCAAGCTTTGAACAAATTGAAATCGAAGCTTTGGGCTGCATCGATCATCAAAGGGTCCCTGTGGTACACTTGCACTTGCTCGTCCAAGAAGTAAGTGATTTGGTGTAATATATAATCCGTCATTTGGATCTGACGTCAGTGGTCCTAGTGGTCTGCTATTCACTAAATTCTCTACTTCACAAAGATATGTGTTAAGCTCCTCAGGCGTGAGAACTTGTTCTCCAATCACTGCTTGCATGGCTTTCTTCGCTAATTTGACCATGGACTCGAATACTCCACCATGGTGTGGCGCTTGTGGAGTGTTGAATCTCCATTTGATTTGCTTGGCAGCGCAAAATTCTTGAAGAATTTCTTGATCAAATCCTTTAATCATGTTTCTTAATTCTCTGTAGGCTCCGACAAAGTTGGATCCATTGTCAGAAATGATCAGTCTCGGCTGGCCTCGTCGTGCCATGAAACGTCGTAATGCTTGTAGGAACGTCGGTGTTGACATATCAGCGGCTACGTCTAGGTGGATGGCTCTGGTGTTAAGGCAAGTAAATAAAACTCCATATCGCTTTTCTCTTCGATTCCTGCCTCCACCTTTCACAATGATCGGGCCAAAATAATCCACTCCAGTGTGGTAAAAGGGTGGCGTGAATGGCTTTAGTCTTATGTCCGGCAAGTTAGACATCTGTTGTTGCTGTGCGGGTTCTCGCAGACGGCGGCAGGTTACGCATTTGGAACTTATCTTCTTCGCAAGATTTCGTCCGCGAATTATCCAGAACTTCAGGCGTGACTGGGCTAAGACTCTTTCGGCACCCGCGTGCTGTACTTGCATATGACTGTCTTTCATCAGGAGGTAGCTTACTTTACTTTCATATGGTAGCAGAATCGGGTGTCTTTGATCATACGGCAACGGTGCTTCCGTGATACGTCCTCCAACTCTTATGATTCCATTTTCGTCTGTAAAGGGCGTGAGTTGCTTAAACTCTCCTTTCTTCACCTTTTCTTGAAGGTCAATCTGCGCTTTCTTGATCAGCAAGTTTTCGGCCTTTTCCAGATCATCACACAAGTCGACATCTCCATCTCTTCGTCGTAACAAATTGATGAATCGTAATACTTTAGCTGTTATTTTTCTCAGTTTCTCCCAATCGTCATATTGGTCAATGCAGAGTACATCTTCATCTGTGGAGACCACGCAAGACATCTTGATCCTTCTCTTTTCCTCATCCGTCTTTTCGATATTGACTGTGTTTTTTGGCCATTCATCTTGGGACTTCCTTAAGAAGTCGGGTCCGTGCTGCCACGTTCCACTTAAATTGGAGACTTTTACCCCTCTTGATGCTTGATCAGCTACGTTCATGGCTGTAGGACAATATCTCCACTGTGACGGGTTCGAATTCGACTGGATTTCTCCTATTCTAACGGCAACAAATGGCTTGTAGGAGGTGGCTTGGCTCTTGATCCATGCAAGCGTGACTGTGCTGTCACTCCAGTAAAACGTCTCGGATATTTTGAGTCTTGTTTCTTGGATTATTGACTTAGCAAGTCTTGTTCCCAGCACAGCAGCTTGTAATTCTAGGCGGGGTATGCTTAATCTTTTAAGAGGGGCGACTCTTGTTTTGGCAGCAACAATTCTTGATTCTGGGTCGACTCCTTTTATTTCCCATCTGAGATACGCACATGCGGCGAAGGCATTATCACTGGCGTCACAGAAGATGTGAAGGCTTGGTTCACTTATGGCGTTCTTTGGTGTAAGGCAGCGACTGAATCGAACATCAGTAAGTGAACTCATCTCTTTGAATAATTTACTCCACCACTCTTGATCTTCTTGACTGATTGGGTCATCCCAGGCTAATCCCTTTGACCAGAGGTTCTGCATACCGATCTTGGCGCGAATCATGAAGGCTGAGGCTAGACCAATAGGATCAAATATTCTTGCGATCCGGCTCAAGATATGTCTCTTCGTCAACTTCTCCTCTTTCAATTCTTTGACCTTGAACGTGATTGTGTCACTATCTGGATCCCACACTGCACCCAAAATCTTTTCCTCCTTAGGTCCTATCTCTTTGAATTCTCCAGCTTTATCTTGCAATTGTTGTTGAGTCTCCATAACGTCAAGGCTTGCTTCATTTGAGGTCCAACTTTTAAGACTAAATCCACCACATTTCAGGGCCTGCGTTATCTGCTGACTCAATTGCTCTGCATCTTGAATAGTTGCTACTGAGTCACATATATCATCCATGTAGGCGTTTCTTGTGATTGATTCAGCCGCAAGGGGATACTTTTCTCTATTGTCGTCAGCTACTCTTTGTAACACGGTTTGCGCCATAGCTGGGGCTGGCTTGTCCCCGAAGGAAACACGTTCCATCATGTAGACATCGGGTTCTCTTGATGCTTCCATATTTCTCCACAGGAATCGATGGACATGCTGGTCGGCTACTGGAAGCTTGATCTGGTTGAACATCTTGCTAATGTCTGTGCAAAGGGCGATCTTCTCTTCTCGGAATCGGAGGAGAACTCCAAAAAGAGAGTTAAGTAAATCTGGTCCCTTCATCAGGAAATCGTTGAGGCTGCTCCCCATAAATTGTGCGGAAGAATCGAATACGATTCTTATCGGCGTAGAAGACTTTTCTTTTAAAACTGCGTGATGAGCTATGTGGTACTTTGGTCCCTCATAGTTCTTGATCTCTTCTTTAGTTAGTTTTCTTGCAAAGCCACGTTTTTCGTACTCCATTATTTGCAAGTCATAGGCTTCGGCAAAGTCCTTATTCTTTTGAAGCTTTCTTTCCGTCGATTCCAATCTCTTCAGTGCTAGCGAATAGTTATCCCTGAGCGTCATTGGATCCCTTTTCCAAGGCATAGCAATCTCGTATCGGTCTCCCACTTTCTTGCACGACTTCTGCAGCATTTCAGAGGCTAGGCGGTCTTCAGCTGATCCGACGAAGGGCTTACAGGAACAAGGTGTGTGTGTAACACCAAAGGCTTCCGTTTCCCAAAATGCTGTGAGGTCCACTGGCTTGGGAGGCGTCATGTTTGAAACTGTTAAGACTTCGCTTGCTTCCCCGACATCTCCACGCATTTTTCCGAAAATCGTCCATCCCAGAGGCGTCTTTAATGCAACTGGGGAATTTCCATGACCTCTTCTTGTCTCAGCAACTTGCAAATAGGGGTGGTCGACCCCTAACAGGATATCAATAGGTCCGGCATGATAGGAAAGTTGAAGATCCTTGAGATGCTCGTATCTCTTCATCCTCTTCAAATCCAAGGGCTGGGCGTCTGAGCAGATTTGTTCCAACTCAAATGCCTCGATTCTGAAACGTACCTGATCTTCATGCAATCCTCTGACTTCGAAGTTGAGTTTTCGCGTCGTCTGCGATTTTGTTTTGCCGCCAACAACTGACAAATTGATGTGGCTCCTTTTCCCTTGTAATCCTAACCTTTTTGCAAACTCTTTGCGCACTATTGATACCTGAGCGCCAGTGTCTATAAGGAGGCTCCCTTCTTGGCAATTTCCGTTCGGTGAGAACACCATGACTTGAATCACTGTTAAAACGGCTTGTCCACTTGACAAGGTTGTCGCACTGGCAGTGGCGGCGTGGTTGTGCAACAGAGGGTGATGTTTCTTTTGGCATCCTTCGATGTTACTACTACTATTACTATTACTACTTTTACTACTATTCTACTACTATTACTATTACTAATTTTACTATTACTACTACTACTACTTTTGCTACTACTACTACTATTACTATTACTACTATTACTATTACTACTTTTACTACTATTACTACTACTATTACTATTACTACTTTTACTACTATTACTATTACTATTACTACTATTACTATTACTACTATTACTATTACTACTTTTACTACTATTACTACTACTATTACTCCTTTTACTACTATTACTACTACTATTACTATTACTACTACTATTACTACTATTACAACTGTTACTGTTACTATTTTTACTCCTATTACTATTATTACTAATATTACTATTGCTATTAATAATATTACTATTACTACTACTATTACTATTAGTACTACTATTACTATTATTACTACTGTTACTATTACTACTTTTACTCCTATTACTATTACTACTAATATTACTATTAGTATTACTACTACTATTACTATTACTACTACTATTACTACTGTTACTACTATTACTACTACTAGTACTATTACTACTTTTACTACTATTACTACTACTATTACTATTACTACTACATTACTACTATTACTACTGTTACTATTACTACTATTACTACTACTACTACTACTNTAATAATATTACTATTACTACTACTATTACTATTAGTACTACTATTACTATTATTACTACTGTTACTATTACTACTTTTACTCCTATTACTATTACTACTAATATTACTATTAGTATTACTACTACTATTACTATTACTACTACTATTACTACTGTTACTACTATTACTACTACTAGTACTATTACTACTTTTACTACTATTACTACTACTATTACTATTACTACTACCATTACTACTATTACTACTGTTACTATTACTACTATTACTACTACTACTACTACTACTTTTACTACTACTACTACTACTACTACTACTACTACTACTACTACTATTACTATTACTACTATTACTATTACTACTTTTAATACTATTGCTACTACTATTACTATCACTACTTTTACTCCTATTACTATTATTACTCATATTACTATTGCTATTAATAATATTACTATTACTACTACTATTACTATTACTATTACTATTACTACTATTACTACTGTTACTATTACTACTTTTACTCCTATTACTATTATTACTAATATTACTATTACTATTACTACTACTATCACTATTACTACTACTATTACTATTACTACTATTACTATTACTACTACCATTACTATTACTACTACTATCACTATTACTACTACTATTACTATTACTACTATTACTATTGCTACTTTTACTACTATTACTACTATTGCTACTATTACTAATATTACTACTATTACTATTACTACTATGACTTCTATTACTATTACTACTATTATTACTATTACTTTTAGTACAATTACTATTACTACTTTTACTATTACTACTATCACTACAATTACTACTATGACTATTACTACTATTACTATTACTACTTTTACTACTATTACTACTATTGCTACTATTATTGCTTTTACTACTTTTACTACTATTACTACTATTAACACTATTGCTATTACTACAATTACTACCATTAATAGTATTACTACTATTACTTCTATTATTACTATTACTACTACTATTACTAGTACTATTACTATTACTACTATTACTACTATTACTACTATTACTACTGTTACTACTATTACTACTTTTACAACTATTACTACTATTACTACTATTATCACTATAACTAACATTGCTACTGTTATTACTTTTACTACTTTTACTACTATTACTGTTACTACTATTACTACTATTACTATCACTACTATTACTACTTTTCCTACTATTACTACTATTACTACTAATTGTATTACTACTTTTACTACTATTACTATTGCTACTGTTACTATTACTACTATTACTATTACTACTATTACTATTACTACTGTTACTATTACAACTTTTACTACTATTACTATTGCTACTTTTACTATCACTACTATTACTATTACTAATATTACTATTACTACTATTACTATTACTACTTTTACTACCATTACTATTGCTACTATTACTATTACTTCTATTACTACTATTACTATTACTACTATTACTATTACTGCTGCTACTACTATTACTGTTACTACTATTACTACTATTACTATTACTACTATTACTATTGCTACTATTACTATTACTGCTATTACTATTACTACTATTACTATTACTACTTTTACTACTATAACTACTATGACTACTATGACTACTATTTCTACTATTATTACTATTACTACTATTACTACTATTACTACTATTACTACTATTACTACTATTACTA
>RDPX01000137.1:1983414-1996296 GCA_003991215.1 Morbakka virulenta | reverse complement strand
ACTACTACTACTACCTCTACTACTAGTATGACTACTACTTTAGAATATTTTTTGTACAATTACTACTGTTACTACCATAACTACCACAACTACCACAATTACTATGGAAGACAAGGCATGATGTCTGATGTGCAATGTATGCAGAAAGTCTCCTCGTGATGCATCCTGCCAAACGCTGAGGGCACTAACCTCAGTAGGCCAACTTCTGCAACACTCGCGACATATCATCCCTTACAGATGTCATCCCTCAGTGATACTACCTTCCAACCTCCAAATGCCTCCACACCGAAGTCATCAACACGGGCTCTTGGGAGAACTGGCTCTGGCTGTTGCCTCCTTCAACATTGAAGGATACACAGATGTGAAGGCAAAACTCCTATCCCACACAACACAAGTTTACGACATTGTATGCCTCCAGGAGACACACCTGAAGACCTCCAGCAGAAGACCGAACCTGCCCGGAATTAAGCTGATTGCTGAGATACGACATGAAAAGTATGGATCTGCCATTTTCACTAGAGACAACCTCAGTGTTGATGCAGTCCACACCACAAACCAACACAACATCGAACTGATCACGGTGTCCCTTCCCAACATACAAATTACCTCTATCTACAAACCTCCTGGGTGTAGATTTGTCTGGACTGAACCACCATCAAGCAGTCTGAGAAAACACAGAATCATCATTGGTGATTTCAACACCCATAACAGAAGATAAGACTATGCCGAAAATGACAGAGATGGGGACCTCGTTGAATCTTGGGCACAATCACTTGACCTTACACTAATTCATGACTCAAAGATCCCAAAGTCCTTCCTCAGTGCCAGGTGGAAGCTGGGCTACAATCCCGATCTCTGCTTTGTGACCAACCAACTATCCCATAGCACTCAGAAGGGGGTCTTATCCCCTATTCCCAAATCCCAACACTGACCAATCTCCATCAGGTTATGCGCAGCCCTAAGTATATCAGACATCCTGTTCAAATGTAGATTTAATCTATGCAAAGCTGACTGGGAAGGCTTCAGACAAACTCTTGACTTCATGCTAACCGACCTGCGTCCAAATACACAGAACTACTCAGCTAACAAACAACGAATGCACAAAGCCGCATGCCTCCACATTAATGTATATGATCTTGTGGACTTTTGTTGTTGTGTTTGGACTTGAATGAACAGTGTTGTTTGGATTGCTTGAGCAAGCACTGTTTTGCTCTTTGAACTGTTTGAAAACTCTTTTGTTGAACTGAACTTAAACTTAGTATTATGTTTTATTTTATAGGCTAGAAAGCAATATTATATTTGATTGGGGCCTTTATACAGATTCTCAAATTAACGTGGAAACAACATATTACACACATCCCCCGGGGGTGCTGCACAAAGTACCTTCCTGGTCTTACCAGCGACTCAAAACGTCTCCTCCGAGATTATGAGGTACATGTAATGTTTAGTTCTGACCCGTTCAATGACCAAACTCTTCAGATTGAGGAGCAACTTCTTGATATGGTTGGAATAGAGCACAGGAAGGCCTGGCAAAACATGATAGAGAACACAGACATGAAAATAAACAGTAAAAAGGCCTGGAGCACGATCAAAAGGCTAGGAGAAAACAAGATGGATCGTCCTAAACAATGCAATGTCACACCCAATCAGGTGGCAAGTCAACTGGTGGCAAATGGACGGAGCAAAGAAAGGAGAAGACACCAGACTGCCATCCCAAGACCGGAACATGTCTTACCTAACCCGCCCTTTCTCTGCTGAAGAACTCCACCAAGGCACCAAACACCTCAAATCAGGAAGAGCAGCCGGCCCTGATGACATCCTGACTGTATTTCTCAAGAACATGGGACCTAAAGCAACCACCTAGATCCTAGAGATGTTCAATGAATGCCTCACCACACAGAAAATCCCAGCCATATGGAGAAAGGCAAAAGTAGTTGCCATACTGAAACCTGGCAAAAACCCGGATGAACCGAAGAACTACCGACCCATATCACTGCTATGAATCAGCTACAAGCTCTTTGAGAGACTACTACTCACCCGAGTCTGCCCAATAGTAGAGCTCTAACTAACCCCCGACCAAGCTGGCTTCAGGCCAGGGAAGTTCTGCAAAAGTCAGTTGTTGAAGCTCACCCAACAAATCGAAGACGGCTTCCAAAAGAAGCTCATAACTGGAGCTTTTGTCGATCTGAGTGCCGCTTACGAAACTGTCCAACACCGGCATATTATTAACAACCTGTACCATTTCACTCACGACACAAAATTCTGCAACATGATCCGCTCTTTGCTATCTAACCATAGGTTCTATGTTGTACTGAATGACAAGTGCAGTCAACGGTTTGATCAGAGAAACGGACTCTCTTAGGGAAGTGTGCTAGCACCAACTCCGTTCAATATATACAAAAATGACCAACAAATCTTTGAGGCCTGCAACAGGTTCATCTAAAAAATCTATCTATGCATTACCACACAGAAAAGTAACTTCTCTCATGTGGAACAAACCATAGAAGATGCACTGGCAGGGATGTATATATGCTACAATGAAAATCACCTAAAACCTAACTCTGTAGTTTCCACCTGAAAAACAGAGAAGCATGCTGACAACTAGATGTGACATGGGAAGGCCAACGAGTCCAAAATGATCCCAACCCAGTGTATCTGGGGGCTACTCTTGACTATACCCTATCATACAAGGAGCACATCACCAAGCTCCAAGGCAAAGTGTCAACAAGGAATAAAATCCTTCGTAAACTTGTAAATAGCAAGTGGGGCACAGCTCCCGCAACAGTGCACACGACTGCCCTTGGTCTATGCTTCTCAGCTGCTGAATATGCCAGCTCAGTGTGGTGCAGATCTAGCCATGCTCACAAAGTCGACCTGATTCTAAATGACACCTGCCCTATTGTAATGGGGTGTCTAAAGCCAACACCTGTACCCTGTGTCTGTGCCCTAGCTGCTCTTGCCCCTCCCAGAATCCAACGAGAGGTTCACTGTCTCAATCAGCGCCGGAAGCAGGAAGATGACAATAGACATCCACTTCATCAGCATTCCACCACGCCCCTCACCACCTCCACCGACCAAGCCATTGAGGAGAAATGGATGACCAGCTGGAAGGGACACAGCATGGCAGACTCATGGACAAGCAGAGGCATAGTGCCAACTCAACAACTTGCAAGCGGAAATGAGCTACCGTGGCCAATATGGAAGACCCTCAACAGACTTCAAGTTGAGCAAGGCCGATGCAAGGCCTCTCTAAAAGCGTGGAACATGAGCCCCACCAGTACCTGTGACTGCGGCAGTGAGCAAACCATGGGAAACCTCATGTCCTGTAGCCTCGCTCCAAAGTGCAACACCGACAACCTTGCCAATCCCAGTGACACAGCAGTGGCTTGTGCCACTTTCTGAAGTAAAAAGATCTGAGATGATGACAGCCGTGAGACTCGATGACTAAGAAGAAGAATGTATGTAACTTTTGTCATATTGGGAAGTAAATTCCAAAAACATAATACTGATAACCTACTCTATCCTCAGTGCTCAAGAAGCAAATGACTATATTCCCCCCTTCCCCACACCTTTCCTGGTTAAGAACCATAAATGGAATAAAACCACTACGTGAAGAAAAATGTGAAGAAGAAGAGAAAAAGGACAGAAAAATGTGGTAAGTTAAACACATTTAAGTCATATGATGAAGGAAAGCACATGAAAGCTAAAAAGTCCCACAATTTAGCTAGATTATTAAATGACTGTGACACCAGGAAATATGCAACAATCATCAAACTGCATGGGTTATTCACACATACATTTAGGTCTCCATATTCTGGTAAATTAACATGACTGAATATTGCTATTGTCTAACAAAACTGCAGTAATTATCAACATATAAGGTGTACTTACAAATCTCTTTTCACATCCAACCACAGAAAAAGGACATACAATAACTGGAACTACAGGTGCTTCAGATTCTTCCTGAAGAAGAAAAGGTATAATATGCAAGACAATTGCTCTAGCATTGCAGATCTATTTCATAAACTTGCAGATGGCGACTCTGAATAAGATCAATAGCTTTACCAAATATTTATCACTGTCAGTGGAGATGGTCAATAATGTCATTCACATAGATTATGATTTATTTGCTTAGTAGAGTCAGCATCATTTGTTTTTTTTTAGATGTAAACTGAATACTAAGACAAACATCTAATTTAATTAGTAGCTTTGTGGTAGGCCTACACATAAATTCTTACATTTAAAACAATCACAAGCTAGTAGTTACTATGTATTGTCATTCATACTTGTTCCTGGATATTGTTTCCCTTGACTCTATTTGGTTAGTATGTGGCATTCACTCTTCCAAGTTCCATACAGATAAGTAGAGAAAATGTGGGGAATATTCTAAGGGACTGATAGAGCCCTGTTTTCCTGTAGAAAACTCCCTGCGACACTAAAATAACTCACTTGTGTAATTGTATGATATTTATTATTGTGCTCACGTTTCTCTGATCCTATCCAAGCTGATCTGCTTTCCACTAAAATTTATGCTGTATTTATACAATTTTCTAAATGACCTTGGTCATAGTAACCAGGTCGTAACAACAACAAATATTTCGTTACTTACAAAAAAGGGGAAATAAAATTTGCGTATGAATCAAAACAAACGTCAGATAAGGGATTAATAACCTCAATAACAAAACAAACAAGCCGCTGTTTTGACGACAACAGCGCGCAGCGTGACTAAAATCTAAATATTGGCCTTGATGAAATAGTCCGGATTAGGCTAATTACGTGAAATGTCTCAACTTCACCACACCCTCCCCCTATTAAAATGTTGCTACAGTTTTAATATTATTCTTAAGTGTGATTGTTCAATCTTCTTCATCTTCATACAATCCGACTCCCTTGATTTGGTTAAGTGCTTCTGTTTTCGTCTTCCTAGCAGGTCTTCCTACAGGAACAAACTCCTTTGCCATGGGGTTCAATTCTACTGCGTCATTTTCTCCACCTATCTCCATGTCACAGACGAGTTGTACAGGTCGTTCCACGATATTTCCATTCCCGATTTTCAACTTCAGTCCACGAACTACACCGTCTCTGCCTCGGATACTTCCAATTACTCTTCCAAGTTTCCATAGCGACTTATTCTTGGTGTCTTCCTTCAACAAAACGACTGCTCCTGTTTTGGGGGTAACATCTGCACCTCCTCCGAATTGCCGTTTTCTCTCTTCTAGGGCATAGAGATACTCACTAATCCACCTTTTTCGTAGCTGCTCTTTGCTTTTCTTTGTAAATACGATTCGTCTTGTCAAATGAGTTCCTTGGGCCAGTTTGTCTAGGTCTTCTTCCAGGAGCACTTCAGGTTTTCCTCTCAGCAGAATGTTCGGCGTGATGACTTGATGCTCAAACTCTTCTCCCTGGTAACATAACGGTCGGTTGTTCATTGTGCACTCGACATCAAGCAGGACTTCTTCCAGCTCAGGAAAGGAAAGGAGTTTCTTGCCAATTGTTTTTGACAGGCTTCTTTTCATAATTCCCACCAGTCGTTCGAAAAATCCTCCCCACCAGGCTGCACGAGAGAGATTGAACTTCCACTTGATCCTTCGGATTGTCAAGAAATTCATCAGATCTTCATTTTTCACCAATGTCTTCAACCACTCCTTTGTCGCGACGAACGTTCTGCCATTGTCACTCACCATTACTTGTGGAGGTCCTCTTCTAGCAACAAACTCTTTCATCGTCCTTTTGAATTCCAGTGCTGACAGATCTTTACAAAGCTTCAAATGCACAGCTCTTGTACTTGCACACGTGAACAAGGCTACATACGACTTCCCAAAGGTTGATTTCTTGATCTTGTATATAATCGGTCCAGCGAAGTCCACTCCCGTGAAGGCAAAAGGCTCACTCAGTTGGGCTCTGAACTCTGGGAGCATGGATTTTCCTGGACATGGCAGGGGCTTCACCCTGTGTCTTTTACAGCTGTTGCATTCGTGTACAATCTTCTTCACTTGTGATCTGAGTTTAGGAACCCAATACCTTTTCCTCATGTCACTCAACGTCATTGAAACTCCCCCATGAAGCGTCTTTTCATGGCTTTGCTGTATGAGTGAGGCTACCAATCTGCTATTTTTGGGCAAGAATATCGGATTGTATCCTGGGATTCGTCCACTGCATCTCCACACTCCATTTTCATCCATTTTCAAAGCAATGTCGGACTTAAGTTCTTCAGATACCTGGGTCCTTTTCAACCAATATGTTTCTGCTGTGTCGATCTCTTCTGATGTCAACATAGGCTCTTGAATTATTCTGCCTCTGCACTTTGCTATGAATCTCATCACAAAGGCCGTAATTCGTAATGTCTTCCAGTATGAATACTTCTCCAACAATGTGCCTAACTGGTCTGGCTCCCTTATTTCGTCCTTGGCCAACAACTGCTTTTCTTTCCTAGGCAAACTTTCACACAGTGTTTCGGGTGTCTCTACGATTTCTGGTTGACCAGGCCATTCATCTTCATTATGCAGCCAATCTGGACCATGGAACCACAGTCGTCCAAGCTTTTCCGGACCAACTCCTCTTGTGCCTTTGTCACTCGGGTTTTCTTCAGTAGGTACATAGTGCCATTTCGTTAGGTTACTCTCTTTGATTGCTGCTGCCCTGTTTCTCACAAACTGGGTCCACGTGCCATTGCCTTCTATCCAGTGCAATACTGTTGTGCTGTCTAGCCAGCCATGGAACTCTTTTATCGGATATTCGACCAATGTTTTCTTCACATGATTAACCAGCTTACACAAGGTATGAGCGCCAACAAGTTCCAGGCGAGGAATACTCTTTTTAGGGGCGATTCGGGACTTCGATACCAACAAGTGTTGACTCACATCTGAATTAGAGTAATATGCCACGATGTAAATTGCTGCTGAAACCGCCAATTTGCTTGCGTCTGCGAAGCCATGTAGTACCATTTTTACCACTTCACCACTTATTACACTTCTGGGTATGGATACAGAGGGTGTCTTGGCCAAGCATTTGATCCATTTATGCCAAGGTTCTGTAATCTCGTTGGGTAATTCTTCATCCCAAGATAATTTCTTCAGGCACACTTTGCTGTACAAGATTTTCCCAGTGATTATCACAGGAGACACAATGCCCAAAAGATCAAACACGCCATTGATGATGGAAAGCATCTTTCTCTTGGTAACTGCTCCCCCATTTTTATTCTCTATGCACTTTGCAAAACTGATTCTGAATTCATCACTGTTCGTGTCCCATGAAATTCCAAGGATTTTTGTCTCACTTGGTTGAGTTCCAATGCTAAATTTAGCATATGTGGGGTCTTCAGCTTCTGTCTTGCTTCTGGTAGCGTCAATTTCAAAGGGTGCGTTGCTGTGCCACTTATGCAACTGGAATCCGCCTTCCTTCATGACGTTGCTTGCTTCTTCTTTGAATTTTTTAAGTTCTTCCACGGTATCACAAACAGATTGTACGTCATCCACATACGTGTTTTCCTTCAGATTCTTCACGGTTTGTGGGTACTTCTCTATGTACTGGTTGATGTGCTTCTCAAACGTGGCTCCCAAGATGTATGGGCTAGGTGCTGAACCAAATATTACTCTGGTGAATCTGTAAGCTGTTATTTTCCTTTCCTCCACGTTTTCGTACCAGAATAATCTCTGTGCATCTCTATTGACAGGGCTGAGCTTGATCTGTAGGAACGCTTTCTTTACGTCACCAGTTATGCAGTACTTCTTCATACGATTCCTCAGCTAAATATCAAAGATGTGAGGTTGCAAGGATGGTCCAGTCTCCAGACAGTCATTCAACGATGGTACTTGGCTACTTGGAAGGGCTAAGCAGTCATACACAATCCTCGGGAGGGTGGACTCAGCTTCTTCACGGATAACTGGCTCATGGGGCACATAGTGAACTACTTCACTGGTTGGTTTGTCTGGCATTTTCTCCAATATGCCATTTTGCACTTGTTCCAATATCACCTGATGATATTCTTCTAATTTTCTGAGTTTCTCCAAATTTCTGGTTGTGCTGTGTAGTCTGGCCGTTGCGAAATCTTGGTTGGTTGGTACTGTGCAGTGATTTGGTTTCCATGGCAATCTTGTTTGATAACTTCCATCATCCATACGTTTGATGTTTTTCTTGAAGTTTTCATGAAAATCTACAACATTTCCATTTTCATCAGACAATCCAAGAACTTCCAACGAACACATTTTTTTCGAACTCATCTTTGGTGGAATTCGCAAAGAAACCTTTTTCTGTTCCAAATTCACTGCCAACTGTTTTTCCGCTCAATGTCCAGCCAATCATTGTGAACTCTGCTCCAGGATCACGGTCAGGGTCCAATACGAATGGCTCAGTAGTCCTGATTCTTTGGAAGTCAGAGGTACCCAATATCAAGTGAACTTACAGCATGTCGTCCATTGGATCTTCATCACTGAAATTGAGGCATCTGAAACGATCATCTTTCTTCTTCAGGGCCTTGATTCTTCGATTCGGTAAGGTCAGGGTCTCTTTTTCCCCATTGATACAAGCCAACTCCATCTGAAAGTCTTCTACCACGTCAGATGTGATCTTCACTTTGTAAATCTCGACTTTTCTGGTCTCTGTTTCATACATCTGCTCTATAATCCTCTTCTTAATTCTTGATGGCTTGAGCTTCAGCAGTCTGTTGACACTTGGCATTGTGTCAACAGACTCGTGCAGACGTAAGAGTTCCCAGAACCAGGATCTATCATTATACGAGCAGTTACTCCATTTACCTTTGCTACTACGGTTGCATGGGTTGCTGTGTTCTTGTTTATCGCATGTTTCCCTTGTTCTGCATCTGGGATTGGGGCGTTTGAGGCTGGAAAACTTGTCACTGTTGCAGCATCACAAATAGATGTGTAGTGTTTTCGGTTACATGTCCTGCATCCTCTGGAATTGAATTTGGTAGCCATGTGTCCAAATCCGGTGCAATTAAAACACAGTCTGCTCTTCTTCAGGATATCCTTTCTGGCTGCAATGTCCAAAACCTTCAAGCAATTGACACTTCTATGGTTCGGCAGTCCACAATATACACAATAAGGAGTTCTCTTTTGGGGTTTCCGGGTACTCGCAAATAGCATCTTATCCCGCTTGTTTCTCCAGTCTTGAAATTCGCTTCTTTTCTTCACCAGGTTTGGGTATGGCGAGGTTCCCGTGTCTGTTTCTAGCAGTGGATTTCTATGGATGTATTTGCAGAGGTTCTCAACCAGCTATTCCAGCTTCCACTCTTCCCATTCATCATCTTTCCGTATCAAGGCTTCTTTCACAGGACCCAACTTATCCATGAAAGAATATACGAAGCTCTGGGCAGTCTCCAGTTTCTTCATGGTGACCAGTGTTCAAATGATCCTTGCGAGGTGGTTGTAAAAGTTGTGGATCTCTGTCAGCTTTTGAACACTTATGATGTGGGGCAAATTTTCCAATTCTTTAATTAGAGTCTTGTGAATCTTGATATCTCTGCCATAGGTTTGTTCCAAAATCCACTTGGTCTCTTCATAACCATCTCTTGTGTGGGGCAATCCAAGGTTATCTTCTCTCGGCTTTCCCATTACCAATTCCAAAAGGTACTTGAACTTGCTGATTTCTGAGATTCCCGATCCATAGACTTCCATGGTAAACTGATTCCAAAATCGCAACCAGTCCTTGTACTCTGCTTTAAATGGCGTGATCGTGTACTTCTGAAGTTTCACTGAACCTTTCCTTTCTCTTCTTGGCAGCATTTCACAGCAGCTTCTGTTTCCAACTCCAGTTTCTTTCGACATCATTCTTCTTCATGCTTCTGCTGTCTGATCTTCATTTCTTCCATCTCCTCTTTCCCCAAGGTTATGCGGATCTGTTCCTCCATGATTTGCCTTTGCAGCTCGAATCGGTTTAATTTCTTCTTTCTGCATTTGGTTCCATTGTCGCACTTTATCGATAGTGTCCTCCTTTCCCAACATGTTTTCCGTAGCGTCATCCTTGGACCTGTCCAGTTGTTTCATTATTCGGCAGATCTTTTCCTATGCAAGCTCAATGTCTTCTCTGTCTTCAAGTTCGAAGGCTTCTTCCCAATCGTCCAACATTAATATTCCAGTTTTAAGTTCTTGTTTGTATTTTTCCATTGTTCATCCTGGCAGGGTCGCCACTTTTAGTGTAGGGAATATTCTTAGGAACTGTGTACTACCCTCCACAAGTTACAAGACGTGGTCTTTACAGACACTTTATTAAGGTGCCGTGAAAACTGAAAGAAATAACATAAAATAAGCAGGCATGCAACGATTACATTAGCCACAATTACAGTGAATGTGGTGACAAATACACAGTAGGTAACAAATAGATACAAAACAGTTTATTAAAATAGTTTCTTACCTTCAGTAGTTTTGAATCCTAGCCACATTCTTAATGATTATCTGCAGTTATTACTGGATTATTATCCTTCGATAGGAAGTCATTCGTGTTGCACTTGCGAGATTTAATTCGCGAGTTAATTCCACAACCGCGATTTCAGGTTTCTCGTTGTGTTTAAAAGCTGTTTGTATTAGCCTATCAGCGTTTAGCTTTATTATCCTCGATTTCGTTCATGTGTACTTTTTTTATTATTCGGCTCAAGTTCGAGTTTGTGGCCTGCATTTTTCAAGTTTAATGTCCCTGTGGACAACATGTAAGTCATGCAAATGAGCAAGGCTTCTGTGACAGATTTTGTCAATTGCAAACCAAGAACAGCAGCCATTAGCTCGAGCCTTGGTATACTTGTGGATTTCAATGGTGCTACCTTTCCCTTTGATGCTCCAAATCTAACTGAGATTTCACCACTTTGATAAACTGTCCTTAAGTAAGCTATTGCTCCATATGCATCAACAAATGTATGGATGCTAGTGTCTGCTACTTCCATTTCTTGCTCAAGGCGTAAACATCGTGGAACTTTGATGTTTTCTAGATCAGACAACTCTGCAAACCATTACCTTTTCTTTTATTGTCCTGTTATTCTTTCATCCCAATCAAACCCTGATGACCAAATTTCTTGTAGTAACATTTTGCCTTTTATAATGTATGCTGATAAAAATCCTAAAGGGTCAAATACAGTTGCCACCTTTCTAAGGACATTTCAGATGTGCATTAATGCAGCATCAGTAGCTTGGGTAATCTGGATGGTTTCTGGGAGTGTTGGTGCAGGAACCTTTTCCAGGATTTTGGACCGTACAGAGTCACTATGAAGGCCATTAATGATACATCCCCTAATAACATTGTCTTTGGTGATGCCCCCCACATATTTTATTTTGTTTTTAATGTGGGCAATAAAATTATCTGGCTTTTCTCCCAGAGATTGTTTGGTGTTAAGGAGGGCATTCCAGTCAGCACATTCTGACCATTGGACACGAGTATCTCTTTAGTAGTGGCGATTGTGCCCTCAGTGATATCGTAAGTGTGAATGATGTACAGGAAAGCTGGGGTAACAAACGTGCAAAGGCTGGCAACTTGCTCATCACGTGGTGAATTGTCAATTCCTGTATGTTTGGCATAGTTATGCCAACTTTCACACCATTCATCAAACTTTCTGATGTCTGTGTCATCATCGAGAAGTGGAGGAGGTTTGGCAGTGGGACGGTGCAAGGCTGGGGTAAGTAATGAAGAACTAGAAGATACGGGTAGAGCAGCATTTTGTTGAGCTTCTTGAATAGCGATCTGTTGCTTTACAAAACCATTAAGTTTCCCTTCAGCGGAGTCGAGGATAAAGTCTTCCTCATCAGCACTGTCATGGGCCTCGATGTTGGGTAGAGCCTGGATACTAGCAGCAAATCTATCTGCAGCAGTGTGCAGAGTTTCAAGGGCGTGGCAGAAGGTATTTGTCATAGCAACAGAAATGTTGATAGGTACAGACGAAGGAAATATAGAAACAATAGTATCAACACGTCGTAATGCCCTCGTTAAATGGCTTTTATATCCTCTATGACGACTTGATCCAGTTGAAATATCTTCGTAGAAAACATCCATGATCTCCAGTATATAAATGGAAAAGCTACGCCAAAATATAATGTGGGACTGTTGACTGCGCCATGTAATGCACGTGCGTAGGACTAAAACAGAGAAACAAAATCCTTGACCTGTCGTCCGATTAGTAAACTTAACAAAAGAGGCAAGTACAAATCTACGTATCATATTTATGAAATGATGGCAACCTATGAAATTCACAGTTACCATATAAGTACAAAAGACGGTGGTAACAGAAATAAAGTCTAAACAGTTCAGGGGGTAATGTCTATTACTTGGGATCATCTCACAAGCCACATGTAAAGAAGCACCATCCCGATCAGTGGTAGATATAGTATTAATCTCCTCTAAATTGCAAGAAGGTGACTCCTCCTTTATTCCTTGTTTACGTCTATGTGCAATTTACGTAGTGCAGAACGTCCAAGTAAATTTAATGGATAGTAGTAGGGAAACGGAAAGAACCAGGACAATAGCAAACCGGACCAAGCGTGACTAATTTCTATTGTTTAGGAACAATGGGCGATCGAGGGGGGGATCCCCGTGGTCTAGGAGAAGGCACACGACGCATGCGGTAGACGTAGGACGTGATCAATAGACAGGGTACCAGTAGAATAAAGACAGAGGAAATGAGGTGATATACTTCAATTTTTGCCATTCTCTCAGTTAAATCATCCGCAATGATAGCTTTTGTTGTTAAAGAAGGGACGTATGTCTTCATTTGAATAGAGGGATTACCACTTTTTGGTTAAATAGCTAAGTCAATTATCATAAGCAATTCAATTTAATTATGCAACTAATTCTCGAATGACATCGTCCTTAACGCTTGTCATCATAGGCGCTCAGCGAGGTCTTGTTGATCACAAGAGTGGCGAGCCGGTGGTTGCTGGAGCGAAT
>RDPX01000137.1:1957005-1972369 GCA_003991215.1 Morbakka virulenta | reverse complement strand
ATATATATATATATATATAGTAATATTAGTAAAGTATACTAATGTTCACTGAGAGTGCTCAATGTTTCCAGAGCGTTTATAAATCCAGTAAAGCATACAAAATAACTAGACAAATTTAGCAGTTACTACTAGTTTCATGTTTTCTTAACAATCTTCAAACTGCAATGAATTACTACAACATTTCGTGTATTATAAAGATGCATGGTAATTATGGAACACTCAATAGAACACTCGATAGAATTATGGAACACTCAGGCAAACAATGGCTATGCACGATGGTCAATTACATACCGCGCACTGACAAACAATGTCGCTTCCCCTCGCGTGGGAGTGTGTAAAAATGTTCATAGCATGATGCTTACGGGGTCTATTTGACATTTCCGATAATATATTTATTACGGTGGCGACATTTACTAATTTATATATATATATATATTTGACACAGGAAATGACTAAAGAAAGTATGCCAACATTTACTTGAGTAAATCAAATTTTTATTTATTATTTCAAATTTTCGTCTGTCTACAACAGACTTTATCAAGAAACTGACAAGCAAAAATTTATAAAAGACAATTGTCACTGGGGAGCTGTGAAGTGAAGAAAAATAATTTTATTTTCAATGACAACACACTTCTCAACGGACACAAGCCACGTGAGACAAAAAATGACGTGGGAGTGACAGAAAGAGAGAAAAATGTTCTAAAAACTACCAGTCTCCGATTTTAAATTTCTGTACCCGTTTAGTACGTCTCCAATCATGATAACCGTTAAGTCCCTTGTGGATAGTGCAAATGGAGCCAATCCAGAACTTTTCTTTTTCAAGCATAATGCTTTCACGTTCTTCAACACTTACGTTTTCAACGTAGTCAACTAACACAAAACGTAAATATTTAGATGGATTATCATCATCACCTGGACAATCGTCAATAAAGTGTCTTACTATTGAACATGAATAAACACGTCGTTTGATATGCGACTTGTAATTACAAAGTCTTGGTTTCCAGTCCTCAGTTGAACCAACTCCTTGTTTTTTGCATTTTGTGCAGTAAGCTATGTATTTATATATATATCAAAAAGAAGTAATCGCTCATACTCAGAAAAATTAGCTGAGATAGAGGCAAAAATTCCCGTAATTAGCAAATTAAAATTGCCCACTAAAACACCAAGAAAGGGGAATAAAACACAAGTAGAATATACTTCTCTATATATATCTCCAACTCTGTGCCCAACAATCGTGTTCAATCGCGTAAACATTTAAGTTCAATTCCATAGCTCTTGAGTCTTATTTTTCCACATGTCTGGTCCCATAGCGGGTGCCATTTATTTACTTACTTTTACTTTGGGTCATTCATTGTCGTTAAACGATGGTGATGTCACGTAAGTCTTTCTCCAAAGTGTCCTGTCATTCATCACTCTCATCAGATCCGTATCATCCAGCTGAGTTTCTTCCTTGATGAGTTGCCTCAAGGTACCATGTGGACGACCAATTTTTCTCTTTCCTTCGGGAATCCACAGGAGGAGCTCATTAGCTGGTTCCTTGCTTCTCATCACATGTCCAGCCAATGCCAGACGCCGTTGTCGTATAACCTCACTAATAAGGTCCAAGAATCTGAACCATACAAAAATATGGTCTCTACATATGCCTTAAACACCTTAGTTTTTGTTGCTTTTTGGATAGGGGACTTCCAGACTCTAGATAAAGGGTGGAGAGTACCCCACGCTTAGCCAATACATGTGTTAATATCAAAGTCACAGTTTGTGTAACCACCGAGGTATTTGAAGTCCTCCACCTTTTCAATAACAGAGTTATCTGATGCATATAACGGTACATATGTTGAAGCATTGAGATGCATGTACTTCGTTTTATCCGCATTTAAACACAGTCCAATGGATTTGCAAGCAGTTTCAACACAGCCAAGGAGGTCTTGTGCTTGGGCAAGGGAGTCTTCAAAAAGAGCTATATCGTCTGCGTAGTCTAGATCTGCTACGTTTGTAGCAGGGTGCCACCTACTAATGCCTTCTGGTGAGGGTCAGACTGTCAGTGCAACTGATGGAGGTGCGAAGAGCATAATCTAAACACACAATAAACAAAAACGGAGCTAGTGGATCTCCTTGAAGAACACCAGTGTTGATGAGAAAGCTGTTGGTCACTCCGTCAGGTGTGATTACTTAGGCAAGGGTATCTGAGTACATAACTCTCACTGCTTCAACGATATCTGCAGGTATACCGTATGCAGAGAGGATCTGCAGCATTTTCTCCCTATTAATAGAGTGGAATGCCTTTCTGAAATCAATGAATAAGATGACAGCTTCCTTGGTAAAGTTTTGTAGCTCTTCTACTATGTGGCGGAGAGCAAGTATGTGAGAAGTGGTAGATCGACCAGGTCATCTCGATGGATGTTGTTCAGCCATTTCTCTTTCATTTGTTCACATATATCTAAATGTTTTCAAAAGTAATTTTATGCTTGGTTGCCAAGAAAAAATTTTGTTTCTTGCAAGTGAATTCTTGTTTTTGATCATTTTCAATTCGATCGTCGGTCGATTTCTTCAAACTTTTTGCCAGTTTCAAAATTAAAGCTGTCTCTAGATTGTTAATTCTTGAAACATAATAATTAATAGTGGTAAACAAAAAGGAAAGGAATGAACATAACAAACGCAAGTTACATATTTTACTAGCATCTTTTGCTGTTTTCCAAAGAGCTGCGAAATCACGCCCAAACATAACATGAACATGCAGTTTTACAAAGCTTAAATTTAAAGCTTAATACAAAGTTGAAAAAGCTCCTTTTGAAAGAAAGGATCAGCTTTTATCTTACCTGTGGAAAGATACAGTTTTTCCGGTTCGTTCTGTGTAAGCATTTCTCGTTTTGGGGGTGCATCTTGCAACAACGCAGTCATTCGGCATGCTTGTTTGCGAATTTCCCGCCAACTTCTTTACCTCCAACAAAATGTTGCATGGTTGCTTCAGCCTCGCATTGGGTAGACAATCGAGCTGCGCACTCCAGAATTTTATATTCTTTACTCTATGCGATCCATTAGCTGATGGCTCATTGACTGAGTGGGCCAATCAGCTTTCCACTGCCTTGTCCTATGCTGTGTGTAAAGCCTTGCGTCAGCCACACAAGGAAAGAGAGGACCAGGGGATCACAGAAATGCAGACTGTCAAGCAGGATGGAGGGAGATCATTTGCGTTTATTACTTGATAAAGATTAAGTAACACAACATACAAAATTGGAATATGATTCTTATTTTTGGGAAGTGTAGAACCCAGCAAAACGACGAAGTTAAACTTATGACGCGTGCCGTGCTGTGAGAACACGTCAACGAACAATCCAGATTTGTCAATGGTCGTGTGTATTTGCATAAAAGTCTGAATGAGTGTTACAGATAAACCGTACATGAAAAAAAATCGATTAATGTTCAGAATTATAAGACAATAGCAAGGAAAAATTAATGTTTAAAAACATAAGAATGAATGCAGGGAAATTCAGCCAAGTGAAAGCTCTGTTCCTTGGCATTGACATGGGAATAGTCGAGCCGTGGTGCTGATGTGGCAACAGTTGTTGTGAAGAAGTGTCAGGGCTAAAAGACAGAGACTCTGTTTAATATCTCTTGCATATGTGCATTTATTATATGGTGGGGCTTGCCAAATCTAGTTTTCAATGTGTCAACGGCTTGCTCATAGTTTTCTTCGGTTAAGTCAAACCCCTCTAAAGCTGTTACTTCCAATGAACTCATTAAATATGTAAACGTCTGGACCGTTGATATAGTTGTGTTTTCGTGAACAGCACTTCTAAAGCATTGTCAGAATGATTGAAATTTTGTAATGTCCCCGCTAAACCGTGTAAGAGATATCTTTGGTAATTTAATCCCCATTTGCACATTTGACGATGACAACGTATTTCGTCTGGATGGTGAATTTTCACTTAACGAATCATTTCGACAGGGAGTAAAAACATTTTGTATCCAAGAAGACATATCCTGTTCTGACGTACCTTTTGCGATGACTGTTTCAGTTGTACCATTACATGTCAATCCAATTCTACATTTTTCGATCTTTGACACCATAACCTCTATTTTTCCACTTATTTCTGTCGATTCTTCAACTTCCTTTTCGATTTCCTCGAGGTCGCATTGCGCTAATATTTGATCGTCTAATTCTGTTAAACATTTCTGTTTCGTTTTCAACGTTATAGTACACGATTCCAATTTCGATATATGATCCTGGCTTAAATTGTTTCCATGTGCTCTTATGATTGTAATTTTTGTGTGTTCCCTCGGTTTCGTTTCTTTCGTTTATTGTCTTCGTATTCTTTAGGATGTTTTCTTTTCGATTTCTTTTCTTTTCTTTTCTTTTTTTTGGCCTTTCATAGCACCACGTTGAGCGACTTTTGTTGTAAAGAAGTTTCAGGGCTAAAAGACAGAGACTCCGCATACGTCCTTTAATCAAAATATATTTTCATAAACTGAAGAATACACAAACTATTTATTTCCATCACGGTTCATTCAAAAAATCTTCTCCTTTCCTATAGTTCGCTAATCTAAAACACATGTCACATCTGAGATTGAAGTGTCTGCTCTGATAATGAGGTGTGGGCTGCAGCCTTGACGTGTCACGTTTGTACCGCCCCATTATAAGTCGCAAGGGCTTTTCTATTTCCCTTAATAATCATTAGCCTAAATCTATAAGGTAAATTACTACTTTTTCCAAAATCACCGCGGTTTACAATACAGTCTAAACCAGGGGTTCTCAACCTTTCCCATCACGCGACCCCAAAATTTAAGCCTTTGAAACAAGCGACACCAAAGCTTTATTTCTATGAATTTTCTCTGGAATTGTCATCGAGACCAGTATGGAATTGCACATACATGTACTTGGATGTAATAAATACATGTATAATAGCAATGTACTCGATTGTTAAAGGTAGCAACACCATACTTACCGCATCAATGCGAGCCTTGAGGTTGTGTTAATGCGCACAGCTTTTTAAAGTCTGGAGTGGTCGAGGAAAGAGCACATCGCATGTCCGCTGATATATCTAAACTACTGCGATACTTTGTCTTTATTTCGACCAATGTGCTGAAGCCCTTTTCGCATAAATACGATGTTCCAAATTGGACTAATATGTACCGTCCTTGCTTGCTACTTTTTGGATAGATGTCTTTAACACGAATCCAAAACTCTGATAAAGTATCCAGAGAAAACATAGATTTTATAGTTCGTGGTCGTGGTCGTGTTTTAACTCCAGCAGCTCTTCAATATACTCATCGAGATTTGAGTCGTTGTAATCAACATTGAACGGATTTCTAATACAATCATATTTTTCAATAGCAAGATCTGAAAAATATGATTCAAAGCTTAATTTCAAGCTCTGCAGGTGACAGCTCACAATCTCCTTGCATCCAAAATACTCATTGCCTGACGCCAACAGGTTGTTTAGAGTTGGAAAAGCTATAAAATTTTCTTTCACAATACACTGTTGCCAATACTGTAATTTGCATACAAAGGCGGAGAGTTTGTTGTGGAGGGTTAGGGTTAGTGTTAGGGTTAGGGTTAGGGTTTTGTCAAACAGTTTTGTCCTGTGAAGTATTAAGCTCGTTTAACTTGAAAAAAATGTCACAAAGGTAGCTCATAAGTGGAACGTTTTTGTTATCCGACAAGAATTCCAAGTGTTTGTAAGCCTTGATCTGTGTTAAATAGCTCTATGGCTCACCACGTAGTTCGAAAACACGAAGCAAGACATTACCACGAGATAACCATCTGACTTCAGTATGGTAGAGTAATACCTCATGGTCGGAACCTTGACAGAGTTTCTTGAAAAGTCGTGCTCGAAGCGAACTTCTTTTCACAAAGTTTACAAGTGCCACAACTTTAGTCAGAACACATGAGAGTTAAGAACTCAACGATTTTAAGCCTAACTGTTCTCTGTGTATTACGCAGTGTATCCACTTACACTTGGGAGCTTTCACACGTACAGGCTTTTGAAGTCCCTTCTTTGTGCCTACCATAGTGGGGGCTCCATCTGTACAAAACCCCAGTAGTTTATCCCAAGGTATACTGTGAGTTTCAAAATAGTCACTAATCTCTTTGAAAATATCTGATGCAGTTTCCCCCTCTAACATGGTGTGACAAAACAAAAGGTCTTCTTCAAATGTTTCATGCCAAATATAGCTAACGTAAACTAGTAAGTAGGCTTGCTGGCCTTCTGTACTGGAGTCTGCTTGAAGGCTGAATCCTTCTGTTACTCGTAATCTATTGATGAGAGTTTGCTCCTGATTCTCGGAAATATGCTCAATTCGACGTTTCACAGTTTTATTAGATAATGGAACAGCCATCAATTTAGTCGCTTTTGTATCTCCAATGACACGTTTAACCATAGAAATCGCTGCTGGAAGAATTGAAGATTCTGCAATCGTATGTGGCTTCTTACACTTGACAATTTGATAACTGACCTCGAACGATGCTCGAAGGGCTTTTGTTGCTGTGCTGGCAGTTGCAGTAAATTGTTCAGATTGCTTCTTGTACTGGCTGAGCTTTTTTTGAAAATAGGACAGTGGTTTTCCAATAAGCTCCAGGTGATTGGACTTCAGGTGTCATTTCAACTTATTTCGTTTTAAACTTTCGGATGATAAAACAGAATCGCAAATGAGACATTTTGGCTTTTCGACCTGGTTTCCATGGGTATGCGGGCCAGGAGGCCTTAGGTTTTCTGTTCACTAATCAGAAATAAATAAACTTTGATTCCTGGTTTGAGAAACGTAACTTCTTTCACTTAAAAAATCTTACATTCAATATGGCTGCAAAAAAATATAAGAATAAGTCTCAACCGCGTGCAAAGTTACACATGCGCAACAGTCACCTAGTAAAAAATAACAAAGTCGAGGGAGACTCTCACCCATGGAGATTGGATAAGAACCTCGCTCTCAGCATACTATACACAAACTAACAAAAACATCCTCCCCCCGGCAAAGTGCCAAATGTTCTATTAACATAACATAACAAGTAAACTTACTTATCTTAAGCAATAATTTTAGTATCCTTTATAAGTTTAACTGAATTGTCATCTACGAAAGTTATCCCACGTATCTCTGTATCTTCTTTATTGTTCTGAAGAACCGATTGTTTATATTCAGTAGGATAAAGCTTATTAATTGGGCGTTGTATTATAATTCGTTTTCCGTTCAACATATATCGTACATAAACTCCATGCACTTGACCATCTTTACCAACAATTAACGAATTTACTACTCCTACTCTCCATAATGCTCGTGGGGTATCATTATCATGTATGATTACTACGTCATCCACAGCAATAGCTGGTTTTGTACCTTTGTTTGTATGACATCGTTGATGCTCGCGTAATTCAATTAAATATTCATTATACCAGCGTTTCCAAAAATGTTGAAGAGTACTATTTAATTTATTTGACATCGATACTGGTTCTTGTTCTAACACATTGACATCATCAGCCTTCACAGAATAATTTTCTGAATCTAGTGTTCTACCAAACAATAAATGGTGTGGAGTTAAGGGAAGAACCCCTGGTTCTTCATAAGTGAATGTCAATGGTCTGTTGTTTATAACAGCTTGTATTTCATTGAGTACTGTACTGAACTTCTTCATATGTTAAATAACTATTCAGTAAAATCTTCTTTAAGCGTTCCAAACGTTCAAACATACCACCCCACCCAGGGGCGGCTGCTAAATTAAATTTCCACTCAATACGTCTACTTGATGTAAATGCTTGAGTGTCCTGAGAAATAAATTGTGAACCATTATCAGTTAACATAAGTTTGGGGGTTCCACGATTACTAATAAAACGTCGAAGTCCTCTTATACATGCTGTTGCTGTACAATCTGGCACGAGATCCAAGTAAATATTACGAGTAGATACACAAATAAATAAAAATATCCAACTTTTAAACATTTTTTCACCACAGTAGACATTTTTCACAAATATTGGTCCAGCATAATCTGCACCTGTGTAAGTAAATGGAAAATCATGCGTAAGCCGCACAGCAGGTAAGTCTGATGGTGATGGATAAGTAAATGGTCTACCCTCAAATAAATTACATAGTCGACAATTGTAAATTATTGATTTGATCAATCGTCTTGCTTGAGGAATCCAGAATTTCTTTCGTAACTCCAGAAGTGTTTCCTTTACACCATCATGAAGTACTTTTGCATGGCAACTTTTAATAATTAGTGCTGAAAATTGATCACACTTTGGTAATAATATTGGAAACTTAGCATCATAATCTACAGGTGCATTCTTTAAACGACCTCTGCAACGAATTAAACCATCTTCTGTTACTAAATTTAAATTAGACTTCAAATGTTTATAATTTCGTTCTTGAGTAATTTTTCTTTGTGTAAATATTATCCAATACCTCTCTATAAGTTCGATTTCGCCAGTTAAAATATATCGAGACAATAACAATTCTTCTTTTTTAATTTTCTTCTTTAAGTTAGTAATAAAGCGATAAACATACGCTGTGACACGAAGGAGTTTATTATAATTGTTAAACCTTTCAATATCTATAATAGAAAGGTCAGGAGTACTATGGGAGCCTCCGTGACTAGTTAAACATATTGGTTGAAGCACCCCATTCAGACCACGCTCACTAAACAAACCACATCCTCCCCACTAAATTTAACCTAACTTCCGGCATCAACTTCACTGACAACACAAACATCACTGACCTCGCAATCCTTTTCCACAAACAAAGAATTACTACCAACCCTCATATCAACAGTTGAATCAGACAAAAAACTTGGACCTGCAAACCACGTCTTCGAACTAACTAAACCTGACAATGAACAACCTCTTGACAAAATATCCGCAACAAACCATTTTCAACATGGTACTGCGGTAACGCCCCTGCTGCCTTGCAGTAGAGTCATTGGTTTGACAAAGGCTAGAGATGGTGCCTCGAAAAAATAACTGAGTGGAAGGCAATGGCAAACCACGGCTCTAAATTGCCAAGAAAATCATGGATACACACAACTTCAGAAATACAACAAACGACGTTAATGGGGTCCATGTGGATTCCTCGTCCGGTACGGCCGTTCATGAGCAGCAGGTGACGCCGGACCGTCAGCAAGTGACTGCCTGCAACATTACGAAGAAGCACATGAGAATAGGAACATGGAATGTGAGAACACTTTATGAGAGTGGGAAACTGGATAACGTAAAGCTAGAAATGAATAGATTAAAGCTCAACATTTTGGGTATATGTGAAACTAGGTGGACTGGCAATAACGAGATCATTAGCGATGAGTACAAAGTGTTACACGCCGGCGGAGAGAAGCATGAGCGAGGAGTTGCCGTCATACTAGATCAAAGAAGTACAAAGAGCCTGTTAGGGTGGTGCCCTTTCTCAGATAGAGTTATGCTGGTGAGATTGAAGGAAAAACAAACAGATATTGCCGTCATCCAAGTGTATGCACCAACATCTACCAGCAGCGAAGAAGAGATCGACGAGTTTTATGAGCTGCTGGAGAAAGCTGAAAGGTATTGCAAGTCAACTGATGTCATCATCATAATGGGTTGTTTTAATGCAAAGGTAGGAAGTGAACCAGATGGAGAAATGATTGGGAAGTTCGGCTTAGGTACACAGAATGAAAGAGGAGAAAGGTGGGTAGATTGGTGCAAAGCAAATGGACAGATCATCGTTAACACGTGGTTTGAGCAACATCCACGTAGAATATGGACTTGGCGTAGTCCTGGAGATAACGCTAGGAACCAGATCGATTTCATTACCATCAAAAAACGATATCGGAGCGCAATCTTACAATCAAAAGCTCACCCGGGAGCAGACTGTGGCAGTGACCATAACCCAGTAGTATGTAAGTTGAAGAGCATCAAGATTACGAAGTCAGCCCCAAAGTTGGAATACAGTGTTTTACTTGACAGCCATACAAAGCTAGTACTCGAAAATGAAGGAAAGACGAAATGGGAAACATTTAAAGAAGCTACTACAATGGCTGTGAAAGAGCTAGTACCTAAACGCGTGAAAAAGGCACGGAAAAAGTGGATGACCAACGAGATTTTGGATAAAATGAGTTCCAGACAAAAAATTTCCGATCGCAATAGCGAGGAATATAGGCAGATCACAAGAGAAATCAAGAGGAAATGCAGAGAAGCAAAGGAAACTTGGCTTAATGAGCAGTGCGAAGAAATTGAAAGAAGCAAGAAAACTGAACCTAGTACAATGCACAGAAAAATCAAAGAGATCACAGGTTTTAAGGGATGCTCTTCCACAGGATGCATAAAGTCAAAGTATGGCGAAATCCTCATGGAAAAAGATAAAATTCTAGAAAGATGGACAGAATGCATAGGTGATCTCTTTGCCGATGAAAGAGGCCGCAAACCAGAGATAAGAAACTGCATCGAAGGTCCAAAAATTTTAAAATCTGAAGTGAGAGCAGCATTAAGCAAGATGAAAAGAAATAAAGCTGCTGGTCCAGATGGAGTAGTATTGGAGATGATTGTAGCACTTGAAGACTACGGTTTAGAAAAACTAACAGAGGTTTTGAACGAAATTTACGACAACGGTGACATCCCGGAGGATATCAGTAAATCGATGTTTATAGCTCTACCAAAGAAATCTGGCGCAATTGAATGCGAAATGCATAAAGCGATAAGCCTAATGAGTCATGTGATAAAAGTTCTCCTACGTATTTTGATGAAAAGAGCAAGAAACAAGATAAGACCGGAAATAGGAAAAGTGCAGTTTGGATTCGTTGAAGATGCCGGTACGAGGAATGCGATTTTTGTGCTGCGAATGATTTCAGAGAGAGCTATTGAATGCAAAAGGATCTTTATATTTGCTTCATAGATTACGCAAAAGCTTTTGATAGAGTACAACATAAAGAGCTTTTCAACTTGCTTCAGGAATTAGACCTTGACGGAAAAGATCTGAGAATTCTAAGAAATCTATACTGGGAGCAAACAGTGTGTACGCAAGTAGATGGAAACACTAGCTCATACACTGACATCAAAAGAGGTGTTCGGCAAGGGCGCGTATTTAGCCCGGATCTGTTCAATTTTTACAGTGAAATCATTCTCTGAGACTTGGAATCATTACAAGGGATAATTTTAGGAGGTCAGAATATTAAAAACTTGCGAGGATATGACGCCTATTGATTGATTGACCTGGTTTCCAATAATGCTAGTAAAACCAAGATGAAGGAAATCGTCCTGATATTTTCTTTTCCTCTGAACTTCAGTACTACCACTAGCATTAGTAGAGCTATCAATAGTTTCTTTTGATGAAAGTTTGCACAAGAACTTATTCATTGCCACTAGATAGCAACAACAACTGATCAGTAATTATGCTATCATAGAAGCGAGGAACTTGAACCGTTGCGAGGAATCTGGGAGTATCAAATTACCGCAAAATGTTTTCGATTGTGGTTTGAGATGGGTCAGTCAAGATGGCGCTAATTAAATCGTTATGTGGAGTCTGATAGTCTCAAAATAACTGCGAAATGTTTGCAATTGCGGTTTGAGATGGATGATTAAACATGACGCTAGGTCGTAAAGCAGTAGTTACAATCCTTTGAGTTAAATTCACAACGTACACCTTGCACAGTTGCATGCATTCAGTGACGGAGTGAAAATTAAGGGCGCCCGTCTTATCAACACTAAAGCATGATGTTGTTTTATTAAGTTTTTATTAAATTTAGACATGCTTTAGTCATACAATCTGCAAAAAATAATAACACTTGTAATTGAGTTATAACAGCGCCTTCTATTCATGTCCTACAAGATTTCGTCTTTCACCCTGCGACCCCATCCTAGCATCCCGCGACCCCAAATGGAGTCGTGACCCAAAGGTTGGTAACAACTGGTCTAAACTAATCCCCTCGGGTAAGAAGAATACTTTCCCAGGTTCCTTAACAGGGAAAAAGCTTTCCTCCTTATCAAAAGGAATAGAGCAAGCCTTGACATTATTGTGGTGAACAACAATGTCTTTCCCATTGGTGGATCTGACCTTATAATTAACCCCATTCCTATCCTGGATTTTGTAGGGCCCAAGCCATCGTCTTCCAAATTTCCAAGTCTTGGGGCGGCGCAGCCATACTGACTGACCAACAGAAAAGGGTTTCCATGTAGTCAAAGAGGGCCCCTTGGCTTTCTGATTATGTCTGCTATCTGGTAAGTGCTCCTGAGCAACTTTCTGCACGCTGCGTAGATGTTTTCTTGCTGCTGTTGGGTATTCTGTCTGACTACCAGGATTCTTTAGAGGAATACCTAAATATACTTCTAGTGGTGTTCTAGCAACTCTACCAAAGACTGACTCAAAAGGGCTATAACCTGTTGACTCATGGACACTAGTATCATAAGAAAAGGCAGCCAAACCTACCCACAAGTCCCAATCATCCTGGTGTTCAGAGACAAAAGCTGATAACATATCTTGCAGGGTGCGATTTTGCCTCTCCACCAAGCCATCACACTGGGGGTGATAAGCTGTTGTTCGAGATTTATGGATGCCCATCAGGCTACAAATTTCCTTAATTAAATTACCTTCAAAATTACGACCCTGATCAGAATGTAAGACAGTAGGAGGCCCAAATCTACTGAAAACACGTCAGACAAGAATTTCAGCAACAGTTTGTACTTTTTGGTCTTTTGTTGCAAATACCTCACACCACTTAGTAAAGTGGTCCATGACAACAAGGAGGTGCTTGTCCCCACGGGAAGTCTCAAGCAAAGGACCCACGTAATCCATTGCCCTGAAAACAAACGGTTCATTTACCTCAATAGATTGAAAAGGAGCCTTTTTATGGTTAGGATCAAGTTTGCTCTGGGCACAAAGGGGACAATCGCTGACAAAATTACTTATCTGTGTGGCCATGTGAGACCAGTAAAACCTACCGCGTGCCCTCAACAGTGTTCTTTTTATACCTAATTGGCCAGAGAATGGGCTGCAATGATTACCTGTCAAAACTGAGTCTATCATTTTAGCAGAATAATGAATGCATAGTTTGGAAAGATTTATCAGATGTTAAATTTTTAACTAGTAGCCCATTAGTTATGAATAATTCTTCCCAGCAATGCCAATAAACCCTAAGGGTAGGGTCTTTAGACCAAACAAGAAAAGGTGGTTTTGGAAAGCCTAATAATTTCATTTCAATAACTTTACTTATTGCTGGGTCATGAAGTTGGGCCTGTTGCAGGTTTTATCCAGCCCTCGAGGTTGTTACACAACTAGGGTATGCTAGTACAGGTGCCTGACACAATAGGTCTTTCAACGAAAGAAATGCTTCAGAATGTTCCTTTATCCAGTTAAATTCGGTACCCTTTTTGGTGAGTGAGAAGTGGGGCAGCAAGCATGGCAAATCCGGGAATAAACTTTCTTTTGTACCCAGCTAACATGAACCAAGAACTTAACCTTGTTTGCACCAAAGGTACACTTACTAGCCTTAACATAGGGCCAGGGCCAACCGATGGGTTCCAATAACTTTGCACTTCATTTGAAACTAGGAAGGGTACATCTAAATTTGCAGAGTTTTTCCACCCCTTCATTTTCATTTTCAACTCAACAAATTCGTGGTATGGTATAGAGGCATCTGTCACTGAAAATAACTTCAAGTCTTGCTAATCCAGTAAACCACTCACAACTTGAACAAGGTCTTGTAGATGGTTTTCTTTCAACCACTGGTTGGACACAATGCAGACTTGTGCTCCTGAATCATAGAGACAGCTTGTTTCAAAATCATTCGACGTACATTCGACTGAACATCTACCTCCAATCAACTTCGGCACAGATGTCTTTTGCTTTGGTGTCAGATGAGTATCGTAGAATGCAGATTGATCCACTTTCTGGTGAAATTTTGATTCCAACTGATGAATGGAACTGCACAATATTTTGTGTTGATCCCTATGTTGCTTCTGACATTTGCGGTTACAGTAATAACTTGATCTGTATTGTTTACAATGTAAGAATCTTGAACCAACCGTTTCTGAACGACCAAAACCATTACATCTGCGGGACATCATCTTTTCTTCGCCAGCTACGTGGGGTCCCTCTGACGTAGCTGCTTCCCATTTCCCTTCTACGAGCCTTTATTCATGCAACCGCGAGATGTATGCCCTTCTTGACCGCAATATGAGCAGTGACGACAGTCATCATTTCCATGTGTTTTACATTTGGAGCAGACTGGTCTTTTACGAGTGTTGCTTTTCTGCTTAGCTTCCATTGCATCAACCTTCTGTTGTAGACTTGTCATTTGTTTCTGCATACTTTTCATCATCTTTACCATCTCGTTCTCTTCACCAGGTACCGCACCAACTTTCGTACACTTACTACTGAATTGAAATTTAGCAGTTACGTCTTTATGCATCCTTATCTTTGAAGAGGTTTCTGCTCTGTTAATTTGATCACAAAGAATGATGTCAGTAACAGTTGGGTCGAGTAAATAGGGTCGTACTTTCATGGCTATTTCTTCATTCAACCCAGTTTCTAAAGTAGAGAGAAACACCTGCTTTACCTGTTCGCGATGGTAGGGTACACTTCCTTTTTCATTCTGTACAGTAAAAATGACTTTGTCCCTCAGTTTCAGTGCTCGCACCACAAAGATACTCGCATCTTCTTCCTTTCCTTGTTTCAGATAGATGAGTTCCTGAAAGTACTCTGTCAGAGTCTTTTTCCTTATACTCAATTCTCAACTGTTCGCATAATGAAGCTAATGTCAAATCTGGCAACATCTCTAGATAATTCCGCAACAGCTTATCTGAAACAGCATTTAATACACCACTAACTATTTCTTTCTCTGTAAAGCCCTGTTACATAGCAACTGTTACATAGCTCAGTTTGTATGTTCCTGACATCTTAAACTGTTTGCGAAGCACACTGGTGACAGATGCGAGTACATCATTTGACTTTCCAGGAGGTTTCGTCCGCTTAGCAGCGATAGCTTCATCACATTTTCTCCCCCATTCAGTTATGTTAACTTCTAATGATTCTGCACTGGGTATCTTGTATCCCTTCTCTGTCTCTGTCTTTGAGCTACGGGCTTCATCTCTTTTTGTCTTTTTCTCTATATCGTCTGCCGAGCAGTGCTTTTCTTTTTCTGTTTTTTCTTTTTGTAAGTGAGCTTTATGTTTGTCTATTTCTACCAGCAAACCTGAAATCAATCTATTCAATATTTCCGTTTTCTTCTCCTCAGACTCCTGGCTTTCTATCTCACGCCGCAATACTTTCATAACATAAATCTGCTTCTCGCCTTGCCATTGCTTCGCTTCAATTCCTATAGATTTAGCTAAATGCTGTAGCGGTTCACGCTCGCATCCACCCATCAACTTTTCGAAAATTAGTTCAAGCGCATCCACGGCAGATTCGGCACCTTCTGTGT
>RDPX01000137.1:1921916-1933219 GCA_003991215.1 Morbakka virulenta | reverse complement strand
CAATGGGCTTACAATGCCAAGAGGATCAAATAGCTTGGCAAGACTACTTAGTATAAATCTCTTAGTTATCCTATTACCTTCTTCTAACTTACCAAATTTTGCTAAATTATATTCTAATATATCAGAAGATGTGTTCCATGCTATACCAAGAACCTTGCAAAGACCATTCTGCGTTTCAGTCCCAAGCATTTAGTTTGCATAGGTTTCCTCAATCTCTGTACTTGTCTGTTCATGCCCCTGGAAATGTTGTTGCAACTCAAGATTACTTGTCTTCCATTTTCTAAGGTTAAAGCTTCCTTCCTTCAACCTCCCTACAGATTTAGCAAAAAATTTCTTAGCTGCTTCTAAACCATCTGCTCCACACACAAGATCATCTGCATAGAAACTATTTGCAAGTTTTGATGCAAATTCTGGATCTTCATTTTCATACCTACTTATATGGTATCGTAACACAGCATTTAAGAAAAAGGGAGATGAATTGACTCCAAAAACGACTCTATTAAACCGATAAACTTCAATTGGAGAGTTTACATCATTAATGTCCTTTACCCAAAGAAATTTGAGGACATCTCTATCTAAGGGATCAATCTCAACATCTAAAAAGGCTTTCTCTATGTCTGCTATCATAGGAATCCGGTATTCTCGAAATCTAAGTAAAATATCAAAAAGCAATAGTCAGCTAAGAACTATAGACAACTGAGCATAGCTGAAGATAGTGGATTTTTGCCGGTTGTGCAGAATTTGATTAATACTGGGCATACGTACGGACCTGTGGACGTTAAAGGGTTAATTGCAACCCGTTCGAATTTAACAATGCAGTTTTTAGCCGATTTATAAAAAGAGGCCCAAAGCAGCATTTGTAAACAATTAGATATACAACGTAATCAAATACCTGGTTGCCTTCCGTATGCTTTGTTCACAATCGATCATTAGAAAGGTGATCATCAAGTTTGGGACTGTACAAGCATCTCCACCCATTTTATTGATGAAAAATTTGTGCTTCAAAAATAAGATTTGCGTGTTTCTAAATATTCTGAGGAAACCATGAAAAGTGAAGGCATTCCTAAAGATATAAATACCAACCTACTGCACTATATTGGTTTAGAAAGAGAACAAAAGGAACGTGAAGAAAAGAACGTTATGACGTCTGACAGTGATAGAAATATGGTGCTTGGCGTGTCAAAACATTTTGAACGAATTTCTTGTGCTGGACATGATTTGAATTTAGCCATACAATATGGTGTTGAGCATAGTGATAAGAAGATAAGAGGTACCCATGCTTTGTGTAAGTCATTAGTCGATCATTGTACTCGATCATCAGATGCAAGCAGATTATCAAAAAAACTGATCGTCCAATGTGATACACGATGGAATACACATGTCGGAATGTATCAATCAATTGTTGATTCCTGGGACGATTTGATGAATGTGTTATCGGCGCGAGGTGAATTACACTATCTTGCCAACATAGATAGAGATTTGTTAAACGGTATGATTAATTCATTGAGCCCATTCTTGAAAGCCACCGAAATATTATCAAAGGATAGTGAAACAACTATTCATTTGGTTCATCCTACTTACGCGTGGATACGGTGCTAATTAGAACGACAAATTGAGCGAAAAAATGATGGTGTTCCTTCTCTTAGAAAATCTCTATTGGAAAGATTAAATTTGAAATTAGAAGCCAAATTAGTATGGTGGCATTTTGCTGACCATTCTCGAGCCTACTAAAGATAACGAAATTACAAATGCTTCTAAGCATATTTCCAAAGAGCTAAAACAAGTTATAAAAGACTTTTAAATAATTGTGAATAAACTGAATCTGAATGATGCTCAAAAGGGAAGTGACAACACACTCGATAAGGACGGAAAATCACCGCCACGAAAACGCAGAAAAATTGGACGATTCTATGAGTGTAGTGATGACGAAGAGTCACAAACTGATGATAATAAGTGTGATAATTATTTCTTGGGGACAACTCAGGGAATGGCTATGGACCACGTTTATTGATCATGTTCAGATGTGGGTCACGTTCAGATGTGGGTCACGTGTATGCATCGGACTTTGTACTTTGCACGTTGTAAGGATGTTTTTAAGAGCACTCGCACGTTATTGTCGTGTTGTTGTCAAGTTGAACAGACGCAAGGAAGGAATAAAGAGCTAAGTGGAAAACTGTGAATTCGTGTTCTTTTTTCTTGTGCAGGCTATATCGGCATTTTCTACACTAACATCATGGATAAAACAAATGACATGATTCGTTCGTTTAATAGAGACGGGAGTACAGATATTGAAACGTGGTTAAGAAAGGTAAAGTTAGTTGCAAAATTGAAAAAGATCGATGACTTATCGAGTTTTTGCCATTGTATCTAGACGGAACAGCATTTAATGTGTTCGACCAACTAGACCCGGATGCCAAGCAAGTAGCAGCAACAATAGAGCGGACCTTGTTGGACGCGTTTGCTTTGAATGCATTTAGTGCATACGATGAATTCAGGAAACGAAACTGGATCCCTGGCGAGCACGTCGACAGTTATCTTGCTGATTTACGCAGACTAGCTCGTCTGGCAGACGTGGATGATGATGAAGTGCTACTTAAATGTGCTTTCGTTTGTGGACTACCTGTAAATGTCTCACCTGCATTGAGAGCCACGTCCCGTATTAAGAAGATAATGTTACAGGAAGTGACTGAGCAAGCCCGAATTTTAATATCAGAGGCACATATGAGTGATGTGTTTGTATCAGCCAATCCTGCACCACAACAAACCGGAAGACGTCCCTTGGCATGTGGTGTATGTAAAGGGAATCCGACCTTCAGATGTCCACAGAGGAAGACCTGCCCAGATTTGACTTGTTGGAAGTGTGCTCGTAACTGCACGTCGGGAAACGTATAGAGGGCACTGCAGTGTGAACTGGCAGTGCCCTTGATCTAGTTCGTTTCCCTACAAGAGCGGAAGTAACAGTTCATGGAGCCGTTAACAGGACTATAACCGCACTGGTTGACACAGGATGTGTGCAAACCATCATATCAAAACACCTAGTTTCAAGCTGTAAGCCCGTGAACACGCATATCGTTGCGGTCGATGGATCTATTCTCCCATGCAATACTGCCACAGTATCAATTGTAGCTCCAGTAAATAGAAAACTGTTCAACATAAATTCACTAGAAGCACACTGGGTCGATAACTGTAGCAGTGCTGATACAAATCATTTGAACGCGATGGATAATGATACGATTTAATAAACACGATAGATAAGTTCACAATTGTTCATTGATTGATGTCGATGATATAAATTGTAGACAGAGATCGTGAAATACAGAAATCGTAAATCGATGAAATCGGTGAAATCGTAGAACAAATATCATAAATCGGTTCGAACTAAAATAGAATAAAATATAAAAACTACGATAAGCTAAATAGAACTACAATACAATGATAATAAAACTAGATAAGATAGCATGCAATAATTACAGGTATAAGACATACAATAAGATAATATTCAAAATTTCACTTATAAATCTAATGACTCAAAAAACACGTGAATAGCCCACATTAGGGTTGAAATCTAATCCATTAATACAAAATTAGGCGAAAAGTTATAACCAGTTTTATGGGAATGATTGTATGACACCAAAAAACTAACAACAAATTATACTAAAAATGAGATAAAGTTTTGCATTTGGGGTTGTATAATACTAAGAAAACGGAAGTTGAAAACTAACAATTTCTTATACTAAATACTAATAAACAACGAAATTCCTACTTACATTTAGTTTGCTTAGCACCGTGATATTGATGATAGAAGATTGAGATGGATTGACTTGAGTAGATAGATTTCTTGTGGATAGATAAATGGTCCGACTGACCTAGACTATGCTAACTGCGTAGCGATCCACTGAAAATACACACTGAATAAAACTAACTAAGAAATTGACTTATTATGCTTAGAGAGAACGTGTCGCGGAATTACTTACGTATATCCTGTTCTCACATCAATGAATAGGACGGGTGGAAACGCCCAAAAGCGTAGGTAGAAATTTGGCTAACTTTATACAAAGGAAGTTCTAACGAAAATTAAACAAACACTAATCCTAAGTAAAAATATTGAATAAAAATGTAAACATAATGATTTGAGTTTCAAAACCAACATTCCGGCCCCTTAAAGGCGATACTAGGGAGCCTTTACCAATTTAACACTAACTAAGGGTTTGAAACGAAACACTAAATCATGCACTATATAAACTATACTAAGATTACTATAATAACTAGAGTTCATAATAATGTCATTGTTCCTTGAATTAAGGTATAATAAAAGTTCTATGAGTTACTTATCCTCCTCCACAGTAGCATCAGGCTCGAGTAACTGCACAATCTTGTTCACTGGTCGCACGAGCACGGATGTGCTGGTCTTCACTTTTACCGAGCGTACAAGTCCATCTCGACGGTTGGAATGCACCTCTAGGACTCGTCCGAGTGGCCAACAGTTGCGTGGTTTCTTGTCGTCTAGAACTAGCACGATGTCGCCAACTGCGAAGTTCCTACGTTGCTGGTGCCATTTCTGCTTCTCTTGTAGGGTGGGAAGGTACTCTCGAATCCAGCGGTGCCAGAACACATCAGCTAGATACTGTACTTGACGCCATTGACGCTGACTGTAGTTGTCCTCCTTGTTAAAGTTTCCAGGTGGGACAGCAGGTCCGGAACGCAACAGTAGAAGGTGGTTTGGTGTAAGTGGCTCGAGGTCACGAGGGTCGTCTGACAATTTGGTGATCGGACGCCCATTGACTATAGCTTCAACCTCACACAATAACGTATAGAGGTTTTCCTCATTAAGGGTTTGTAGCTTGGTCACAGCTTTCAGGACTTTGCGTACAGTCCTGATGCAACGTTCCCAGACTCCTCCATGATGGGATCCGGTAGGGGGGTTGAAAGTCCACTTGACCTTCCTTTGAAGGAGGAATTCGTGGATCTTCCCTTGATTCCACTCCTCGATCGCCTCTCTTAGCTCTCTTTCTCCCTTCACAAAGTTCCCGCCGTTATCCGATCTTAATTCTTGGGGTGCGCCTCGGCGCGCAATAAATCTGCGTAACGCATTGATAAATGAATCGGTGTCCAATGAGTTCGCCATTTCGAGGTGTATGGCGCGTAAATTGAGACACGTGAATATCACTCCGTACCGCTTGACTGTTGTTCTGCCACGTTTAACTTCAATTGGACCGAAAAGGTCAATACCGGTGTATATGAAGGGCGGTTTCATGGGTGTGACACGATCTGATGGTAGACTTGCCATCTTCTGCTCTGCAGTGTGCGCTTGGCGTTTGCGGCAGCTGACGCAGTTGCTTAGCAGATGGCGCACAGTGGGTCTTGGATTGATGATCCAATAACGTTCCCTGATGAGGGATAGAGTGTGCTCTAGGCCTGAGTGCCCAGACACTTCGTGGTAGTGGCATATGATAAGGTCAGTAATATGGTCCCTTGTGGGTAGAATGACTGGGTGCCTTGCAGCTTCGTTGATTGGTGCACGTTGAAGGCGTCCACCCACGCATAGGAGGCCATTCTTGAGCTCTGGGTCGAGCTTGAGCAGATGACTCGATTTCTTAAGTGTCCCTTTGGACTCACGTTTGTGAAGACAGTCCAGTTCCTCCTTGAACTTTTGCCCTTGTATGCACTTTAGGATGGCTGACTCTGCCATGTTCAACTCCTCCACGTTGATGGGTGTGATCAGGGGGGTCACTTGTATTTTTCCCACCTGACCTGATTTGCGTTTTCTGCTCCTTGCTAGCAGCTTGGACTTGTATCGTAGAACCCAGGCTACTACTTTCATTAGATGGTGCCAGTTGGAGAAACGCTCAAATATCTTCGTTACTAGGGACTCTTGGCTTGAGCCTTGGGTCGCGAAAGCTGTTGTGTCTTTCTTGACTTCTGGGTCACCATCAGGAATTTCTGTGGTTGTGTTGAATGGTGATTCTGGCCAGTTCTCGACTGGTTGAGATAGGAACTGTGGACCTGAGATCCAACGCTGAAGTGTGTCGGCTGAGACTCCTCTTGAGGCATCATCGGCAGGATTGAGCTCAGTACTCACATGCGACCATTGTTCCGGGGCTGATAACTCATGGATAGTGGTGACTCGGTTGGCAACAAAGGTATGGTACCGTTTGTCCAAGTTCTTGATATACCTCAGGACACATGTACTGTCGGTCCAGAAGTAAGATTGATCAATGTGGTAGGTCAGTTCTCGTCTGCAAATCTGATCTAACTTAGCCGCTACTACAGCTGCAGAAAGTTCAAGTCTGGGGATTGTAACAGACTTAATTGGGGCTAGCCTTGACTTGCCCATCACGAACGAACAGCTAACTTTCCCTTCGTTGTCTTGAATTCGTACATAGGAAGCTGCGCCATAGCCGGACTGCGAACCATCCGCGAAATGATGAAGTTCGGTCGACACAATTTGTCCGAACTCTGACGGCTTAAAACATCGATTGATCTTAAGGTTCTCTAGCTTGGGTAGATCTGATAGCCAGCTTTGCCATAGTGCGAGGTGCTCATCTGGAATGGGGTCGTCCCAATCGAGTTTCTTGCGACAGAGCTCTTGTAAGATCAGCTTGGCTTTCAGAATGAATGGGGCTACGAACCCCAGGGGGTCGTAGACCGAACTGACGACAGAGAGTATCCCTCTCCTTGTTGATGGGCGTGGCTTGACAACAATCTTGAATCCGAATTGATCTGACTCTACGTTCCATTGAACACCAAGTACTCTCTCCACTGGTAGTTTGTCAAAGTCTAAAGACTTCACTTTGCTTGCCCGGCTGTCTTCGGGCAAGGACGAAATCACTTCTCGGGAGTTTGATACCCATTTAGTTAGATTGAAACCGCCTCTGGCCATTAGATCGCGGAGTTGGTGAGCGAGTTGGATTGCTGCCTCCTCTGAGGTAGTAGATTTAAGACAATCGTCCATATAAAAATTTCTACGAACTGTTTCAATGGTTTCTTTGTCAAAGTCAGCTTGATTGTCCTCAGCGGTGCGTCGCAGCGCAAAGTTTGCACAGCTTGGCGATGACGTACCGCCGAATAGATGGACCAACATTTTGTACTCTTGTGGCTCAGTATTGAGATTGCCGTTGGGCCACCATAGGAATCGCAGAGCATCGCAATCGCTGGGTCGGACTCTAACTTGCAGAAACATCCCCTTGATGTCTGCTTGGAAGGCTGTTGGCTGTTCCCTGAAACGTGTTAACACCCCCACCAAGGTGTTAGTTAAGTCCGGCCCCTGTAGCAGCTGCTGGTTAAGACTGGTGTTGCGGTAGACAGCGCTGCAATCAAAAACAACTCTGGTCTTATCAGGCTTCTGGGGATGAAACACAGGGTGATGGGGTAGGTACCAATGAGTTCCAAGGGGCCCTACCTCCTGACTTGTCACTTCTCGCGCGTGGTCATTTTCTGAGAGATCGTCCATAAATGCTGTATAATTCTTATGGAGATCTGGATTTCTTTGGAGTCGTTTCTTTAGAAGGCTGAGTCGTTGTTCGGCTTGAGGCTTATTATTAGGCAGATTTGGTGGATACTGACGCCATGGGAGGGCCATCTCGTAATGACCATCTTTCAGACATACAGTATCATTCATTATTTCTACTGCGCGTCTGTCTTCTGGGGACATTGCTTGTTTCTGATCTGACTGGCAGTCATTGAACTCATAATTACAAAATTGTTCAAATTGTTCACTTAACAAAGAATCTGCCTTAACGAAGTTTGATGAGGGTTGAATATTTCTTGGAGCTCTACCAAGGGGGCCGTTGAACACCCAACCAAGAGTGGTTTTTGTTGCATACGGACCTCCTTCGTCGCTTCGTCGTACCTCCATCGGCTCTAGGGCTTGAGGTACATCACTGCCAATTAGTAGACCAATCTCGGCATCGATAGTTGGGATGATTATACCTTCAAGGTGTGGCCAGCGTTTGATGTCTTCCTGGGTAGCGATTGCCTCGATTGGAATGGGTAGACTGGGGCGAGAATATACAACGGGTAGATCTACACAAGTTTCTTGTCCAAGTCCAGACACTTGCAAGTTGACACGTACACAGTCACTTTGGTCGTTTTCTCCTCCCAGAGTAGTGAGGGAGAGCTTGGTCCTGGTGCCGGTGACGTTCAATTGTTTCAGAAGCTTGTCTGTGCAGAAAGTCGTGTTCGATCCATTGTCCAGGAAGGCACACGTTTGAACAACTGTATTGGTACCGTTGGCTTTGACTTGTACTGGTACAATGGCGAGACCGGTGACTGAGGTGGTTGTCGCGCAGCTGGTTTTCACATAGCCGTTGCTGATAGTGCTACTGGCCGATGCAGGTTGATCGGTTGCTGTTCCTTGAGTTGACTCTGGTACTGGGGAACATGAACTAGCGTCAGGTGCTGGACTTGGCTTCGGGTGGAGAAAGGTGGAATGTTTGGTTGTGCATCCCTGAACCTTGCAAAAGCTAGGTTTCGGACAGCTGCGAACGAAATGATTTGGGAATAAACAATTCGCGCAAAGTCTTTTAGCGCGTATGAGTTCTTGTCGTTCTCTAATCGCTTGTTTTCGAAACCTGTCACAGCGCGGTAGCCAATGATCGCCGCTGCACAATGCGCATTTAGGCCTTGGCGCTTCCTTCACCTGTGTGGCGAAGCCATCAGCTTTGCGTCTTAGTGGCTTAGTTGGCGCTGATGGCTTAGCCCTTGTATCATTCACCACTTTGCCAAATACGGGATGAGTTGCGGCTCTCGCTCGGGCAGTGACAAAGGTTGTGACGTCTTGTATTGTCACATCTCGCTGTTCTTTCTCAATGATGCGGTCAACTGTATCACGCCACTTGAGTTTAGTAAAGCGTACCTACAGGTTTTTGTTGATCCTTCCATGTGGCAGTACCAGACAGTTAGTTGGCGTGGTACACAATATTATCTTACAAGATTAGGTTTTGGTATGTGTAGTGCTCCTAAGATAATGTCTTGTATATTGCAAAAAGTATTGTCTATGAACGAGACTATTAGAGTAGCTACTAGTCATTATATTGATGATATTATTGTTAATGAGAAGTTAGTTATGGTAGAAGATGTAGTTTCTCATTTGAAAAAATATGGGCTTGTAACTAAGGAAGCTGAATCTTGCCTGGTGCTAGGGCACTCGGCATGCAACTTGATTTTGGTAATCACGGCCAGGTGGTCTGGAAGAGGGGTAACGAGCTCCCTCAGCTACCGAGAGACAGTTACATAACGAAACGTGAACTCTTCTCTATTTGTGGTATGCTGACCAGTCACTATCCCGTGGCATCATGGTTACGGTTGGCATGCAGTTATGTTAAGAGAAATGATGGAGTTTCTAAGTGGAACGACAATATAAGTTCATCTGCACTCTTCATGTTAAAGGAAGTGCTCACTTGAGTGCAACAATCTGATCCTGTAAGAGGCAAGTGGAGTGTGCAGTGTATTGAGGATGGTGCATGGTTACGAAAATCAGATGATACAGGACACATCAACCTTGCAGAACTCGAAGCTATAGTACATAGTATCAATTTAGCTGTAAAATGGAATGTACAGAACATTACAATTGTTACAGACTCGGCTACTGTTCATGGCTGGTTAGCTTTCTTTTTTTTTATGACAAAAAGATTAAGTGCAAAGGAATGAGTGAAATGTTGGTCAAGAGACGTTTGTATTTAATTAAGAATATGTGTGATGAGTATCAAATGAAGGCAAAAGTGGTTAAAGTAGGAACAGCAGACAACAAAGCTGATCATCTAACAAGGGTAAGTCGAAAATGGTTAGATTTAGTGACTAATGAGAAACGAGACAAGCAAGCCGGCTGTGTAGCATCAATCGAAGAGATCCACATAGTGCACCATCCAGGTACTGATAGGACGCTGTTCTTAGCACAACAGGTTGATCCTGCCGTCAAAAAGAAGCAAGTGGCTGGCGTAATAAAGAAGTGTACTCAATGTAGCAGCATTGATCCGGGGCCAGTGAAATGGACTAAAGGAAAATTGGGAGTGGCGAATAACTGGTCACGGCTGGTGATTGATACGTTTCACTACAAAGGTATTCCTTACTTGTCCGTTATGGATTGTGGGCCTAGTCTTTTCTGTATCTTGAGGAAGCTGAGGGATGAAACTGGTCAGGCTATTGTTCAGCAACTTGTCCAGATTGTGCGAGAGCGTGGGTTACCCGAAGACATTTTAATGGACAATGGAGCAGCGTTTCACTCCGATGTTATGACAACCTTTCTCCATAAATGGAAAATTTATGGCATGTACAGATGTGCTCATAAAGCTCGAGGAAATGGCATTGTTGAGCGAGTTCACAGAACAGTGAAACGGATGGCAGCTAGATCAGGTGCTGATATACTAGACATGGTGTTCTGGTACAACTTTACTCCAAAACATAGAACTGATGTTACCAGTGTGCCTGGGAATTCTGTATTTGGACATGGTTGGAGGACGACTGTAGACCAACCACCTAATTCTCCTTACAAAGCTGGAAATGCTGTGTATGTTAAGCCATTCCCAAACAAATGTACATCCACGTGGCCTGTAAGGACAATCACATGTATAAATACTGACACTAACGTAGAGGTTGATGGCATAAATCGCCATGTATCTGACATTCTGCTTGTGCCCGTAGTTGATGATTTGTATGATGAAGAAAATTCAGTTGTTGATGGTTGACAGTGACAATGAAGCAGACGGCACTTGCATTCCTCTTAAAAGACCACAACGTGCCAGGAATAAGCCTAACCGTTATGGTAATAACATATTTGATACTTAATTTTATCGTGTAAAATAGAATTAGCTGTAGATGTAGTATTGGAAAAGTTGTTAAGCTAGAGGTATGTTGTGTTATTTTATGTTATGTTAGGTATTTGCTGACAATTGTGAACTTGAGTTCAAGGGGGCATGTGATAATTATTACTAGGGGACAACTCAGGGGATGCATATGGACCACGTTTATTGATCATGTTCAGATGTGGGTCACGTTCAGATGTGGGTCACGTGTATGCATCGGACTTTGTACTTTGCACGTTGTAAGGATGTTTTTAAGAGCACTCGCACATTATTGTCGTGTTGTTGTCAAGTTGAACAGACGCAAGGAAGGAATAAAGAGCTAAGTGGAAAACTGTGAATTCGTGTTCTTTTTTCTTGTACAATAAGGACAAACCAAATTCTGTTGTTGACCAATATTTTAATGCTGATATGAAAGGTCAAGAGGTTGAAATTCTACCGTGGTGGAAGTCGGAGTGTGCATCTAAATACTCTGAACTAGCATTGATTGCACTGTAATTTAAAATT
>RDPX01000137.1:1891223-1905439 GCA_003991215.1 Morbakka virulenta | reverse complement strand
GGGGGGGGGGGTACACTTGGCATTTCCTGGAGATTTCTATGAGATTTCGAGAGGGAATGCTGAACAAATCCTTTTTAGGTTTTACTCCAGCTTCTGAAGAGGACTTTCAGTTTCATAATCCAGTTGTTGTAACACCCACGCGCACGTTTATTATTATAATTTATGTTATTACGTATTAACCACATAATCATGTAGAGACACGGAAGTTATTCACAGTTATTCACAATGTTGTTTTTCTCATTTGTATTTGCATAAGCTTTCTACGCCTATTTGTAAAGACCGTAAAACGAATCTGACCTGATTGGTCAGATTCGTTTTGATGCTCGATCTTGATTGGATATTTGTAATACGCAGTTTCTCGATGATTCACATGTATCGTGTGGTTTTGCAGAAGTTTTGTAGATTTTCAAGTTTTGAGGATGAAATAGAAGGAAAATTATTTGATGTCTTTTTCTCGGAGAAATTCTGTAACTTTCGATCCAGAACCAGCGAAGTTGAAAGATTTATTCTTATACCAGTGGTGAAAAACGGTACTTCATTGTTGGTAAGGATTCTTCAGGGAAAACAAAGACAAGCATCCGCCTCTTTAATATATCCTTAGCCAGTCTTTATTTCGAAAACAATTAGGTCCGTAAAGGGCAGTACAAACGTGACACGTAAAGTCTGCTGCCGACACCTCAATATCAGTTGTCACATGCGTATAAGATTAGCTAATTAAAGGAAAGGGGAGATTTTTGAACTAACCGTGATGGAGACAAGTAGTTAATGAGTATTCTTTAGTTTATGAAAACATAGTTTGATTAAAGTACATATGCGGAGTCTCTGTCTTTCAACCCTCACACTTCTTTACAACAGTTTTCCCCAAAGCAGTTTTCGGCCACTCGCTAAGTATTTCGCCACATGGTTTATCCTTCAGACCATCTTTTAGATTTACATGGCTGGTACTTTCAGGATCAATACGCTTTTTCTTCTCGGTATCTGAATATGAAGGTTCGGTGCAGGCTACTTGTGTTGACAAATAAAAAATACGTTTGACTGGATATCCCCTTTCCAAAATATTTCAGTAAACTTATTTTCCAAAATTAATTATATTAATATAATTATACGAATAAAGAAAACATACCATTGTATGTTAGTAATGATAAGTACCTCAAAATCTGAACCAAATATATAACACACGTGTTTCTCGTTAATGTAAACTGTACATAATTATGTTTTGTTTTTCTGGTAACCAAACAGCTTTTTTTTTCTCTTGCTTTTTTTTTCTTTTTAGTTTTAACGTCATTTTCCCCCAGCAATTAAGGCTCAAACGGTGCCCTTCAGAGAGACTTTGATTTTGCAGTGAGGAATTTCTTGGCCGGATGCCCTTCCTGACGCCAACCAATGGCTTTTTGAATGAACCAAACAGCTTATAGTATTAAAATAAAGCTAGTCATCTCTGTACATCGATGGAAATTACGTAAGTGGCAAGAGAGGATACCTTCGTTTGCTAGAGGTAGACAAGGAACAATTGAAGTTAAAAGTAAAAGGAAAAAAGGAAGGCGGAATATAAGAAAGGGAAATTCATCTCAGTTTTTTCATTTAGGGGATTACCCCCGTGCCCCCTACAGCTACGTTTCCTATATAAATGGGAGTCTTCCAGGCTAGGGGAAATCAGAAAAAAAAAATCCAATAGATCCGAAAACATTTATTGAATCCCTTNCATCGATGGAAATTACGTAAGTGCAAGAGAGGATACCTTCGTTTGCTAGAGGTAGACAAGGAACAATTGAAGTTAAAAGTAAAAGGAAAAAAGGAAGGCGGAATATAAGAAAGGGAAATTCATCTCAGTTTTTTCATTTAGGGGATTACCCCCGTGCCCCCTACAGCTACGTTTCCTATATAAATGGGAGTCTTCCAGGCTAGGGGAAATCAGAAAAAAAAAATCCAATAGATCCGAAAACATTTATTGAATCCCTTAAATCCTAATAAAACTGATTAAATAAAAAAAACCATAAATCCTCGACTAATCCTCATATTTCACGTTTCATTTCCTTAACCCGGCTTAAACCTGAAAAACCCGTCATAAATTCACAAAATCCAATGATTTCGAAAATTTATATGAACTCAGAATGCAATCACTATGCAGTAGCAAAGGTCGATGTAACCTTGATATGGATTTCGATGTGAAAATCTGGTCGAGTAAAACAGTTTTCAAACTGCGGAAATGGTTGAAATATTTTCATCAGAAGGTCACAGATGAAAAGATGGGAGAAAATGTACATCTGTATTTTCAAGTCAGTTTTGCCTTTTTTACGTTTTTGCACAACTTGTAACCTCAATTTTTTAAAAAAGGAACGAGGTTTACAAACCATACCATGTATCAACGTATCCTCTCATCTTGGTTAAAAAATTACACAACCTTGTTTGTGGAGCAGCAGGTGAATTCCTCTGCACTATATTTGGGCACGTTGCTATTGCTATTTTTGATAGACTTGCTTAATTTCCTTGGCGCTTATTAACCTTGTAGACAGCAGCCTTTTCATCATTTACTTAAACCTTTACTTCGTGATTTTATTAGAATGAAAGAATGGAATGCACCATCTGCTCTTCAAAACGTATGTGATGACTTTGCTGACGATGAATTAATGGCTGCAATCAAATCAATTAAAGCTAGCAAAGGACCAGGTGCATAACCTTGCTTTCTTTATATCCACGAAAGCTACATTCAGTGGCTACGATTACTCTTCAATTCCTGTCTGTACACAAAAAAGGTACCCAAATATGGAATCTCTCCAGAGTTGTTCTGTGCTTAATCCTGAGAAACGACCTATTGTGGCAAGTAGCTACAGGCCAGTCAGCCTATTCTATGTTCATTTTATACAAATGCCTAGTCTACAATCGCATTCAGCCAATTACTTAATCAGTCCTTCCCAAGGAGCAGCCCGGCTTTCGCCCAGGTCGATTCTCCCAGGATCAAATAGTCCTGTTGACAGAAGATATCGAATGCTCACTTGACAAGGAGCTGAAAGTAGGTGCTGTGCTTGTCGACCTTCCTGCTGCGTATGACACTCTATGTCACCGAGGGCTTACACTCCAGCCATTAAGGACTTTGCCAAGCAAGGAAATGGTTTGCGTAATTGTGCCAATGATATCACAACGAGGTTTTCATATGGACATTTGGGGGGAAATGTCACGTTGTAGAACCCTGGTTCTACAGCGTTTTCCGTCATTGTATCTCTTCTTTTCAACCTGTACGCACGTGATATTTCGGCTACTACCAGTAATAAATACATCTATGCCGACGATATAGCACTTAAGATCTGCCATAAGGACTTTTTTGAAATTGAAATAGTGTTATCGAAAGACGTAGACATTCTTAGGACTAATTTTACCCACTGGAGGCTCAAGTGCTACTCTGTCGCAGAATATTGTGCTTGAATATTACAAAAGCAGAGAAAACAACTGGACTGGAGGTGTTTTCCATATTTGCTGCAAAATTATGCATCAGCCGGTCCCTTGATGGTCTACAAAGTCGCGCTCACATGCCACTATGCATCAGCAAGATTTAAATGCCTCTTTTCGTCTATGGCATACGTTGATGCTGCAAGAAGACGACGTAGCATTCCGTTTCGTGAATGTGCTTTGGCTCACTTTTTTTGAAAAGGATCTAGCTCGTGATATTTATTTGGAGGAATTTTTTTGTTAGTGGCTACGAGAGCCTCGTTTTTTTTCTAATCTTGTCGTCAGTTTGTTCTATTTCATCATGTTCTTAACATGTTCTCTTGTAAATGTTTTGTTCTTATCTCAGGTAAAAGTTATTTTCCATGCCAAAGAAAAGGCTTAATTTTCCTTTCGGTGCCTTTTCCGTGTAAAAATTCTTGACCCCCCCCCACCACCACCACCACCCCACCACCACCACCCAAGGTGAAGAGAAAGAAAGCTTTTGCTCCTCCACATCAATGTGCCCAGCTTCGTGGTTGTTTCATGGTGTGTGATCATAACATATATTTCTCGAATGCTCCCACTCTCCCCTACTTTTTGGACTTCCGAGCATTCTAAATATCGGCTTTAAGCCGGCAAATATTTAACAACTTGCATTGTAATGGTCATATCAAAGGCGAAATTATTATTGTAATTAATTATTTCAACTGAGTTTGCAAAAACAGGAAATATGGAACAGCCAACATGACATTCCATCACAGCTGGAGTCAACATGCCAAATAACAATCAAGCTTTGCCTGGTCAAATACTTGTTGCACATTACTTCACATCACTACCTTTCACTTATCAAATTTCTTGGTGTTGTACAAAAAGCTTTCAGCTATTTAATCCTCCTGCAATGGGTTCTTTGAAGACTTCCTTTTGATAATAATTTTCACATTGTTTTGCTTAAAAGCCTGGGGGATTTTCATTCTTTATTGTTCATGTATTTCATGGGCCACTTCGTGCTTGGAATATTATGGACGTTTGTTCAGATTTTGTGCAGATTATTGTCACTACCGGGTATTTGCTCTCTTGGTGAACAGCAGGACTGGCTGATCAGAATTCCATAGAGATCGGTGGCTATTTTGACAGATGTAGAAAAATGAAAACAAAATCGCAATTTGATTATACAAACTGAGGGGTTTTTTGCAGGGTGTTGCATATTTTCAAACTCTTTCGTTTCCAAAATATCCTAATTTAAATGTCACTCGGTGAAACACCTGAGGCATTACATCATCATTTATCAGTCTAAAAATTAAAACTTCAACGAGCTTTTTTCGTTTTGGCACAAGAATTTCACTTTCTCGTTTTGCTGGGGTTCTGCACTTCCCCAAAATAAGAATCGACAAAAAGCTTTCATTCAGAAATCTCTCTTGACTTCAGATTTGAGGTCTTGTATATTCAACGGAACTGGTTGATACAAAAGACATTAATATCACCGGCTCACATGAATGCTGATTTGGCAAGACAAAAAAACCCAACACAATTGAAAACTTAGATCATTCAGAGCTAAAAGTTTTGTACTTCTGAGTGTAAACAGTCGCGAAATTTGATATTAAATGTTACTGGAGAGATGCAGATCTCTGCTTCATTTATTATTTGTGTAATTTTCTGTATACCCAGTCCAGTCTGGAGCAGTTTTTTCATCGAAAGATCCAACAAGGTCAAATCTGGTGGTCAAAGAAGCGAGGCACCGTTTTTGACCGAAGACAACTTTGAAAATCCAAAAGGATGTTTATACCTGACGGAGATTTGCAGGAATTTAAGTGGCAATTGTGATGGAATGTTCAGTTGTTGTTATTGCCATTGCCAGCAATGGAAGACATTTATTTCTTTGCATTACGGATGTAAAAAAGAAACAGAATTCAAGAATGTCATGAAAAATCTTGGTAAGTCGTCGATCTTTCAGTTTAATAAGTTGTTGAAATGTTCTTGGGTCAGCGCTCACACATGACGTTAAGTCCTGATGATATTTTCTTCAAATGCTCACTGGATTTGATTAAATTTGAAATCCAAGTGAATGGGTGGCACCGGATGCCCGTCTTCAGCTCATTGTTCAGCATAATATTGAAGCAAGCAAAGTGAAAAAACACAAGGCCGTTTTTTGTCACAGTAATCACTGACAATTGGCAATGAATGGTAAACTATGAATGACGTAATGGGCTGGAGGGCTGGCTCACCTGTTCTGCAGCCACCGGAAACATTTCCTACACACTGTTTTGTTTTCAGTTGAAACACTTTTTTTCTTTGAAAATTTTTTGTTTTCAAGGTAAATTTGGTAGAAGCAGGAATTGAAGTAACAGTACATGAGTTGATTTACGTATTCTGAAGTGCGAAATAACTTGACGATCTGAAATAAAAATGTAATGTTCGAGCTTACTCAACATTCTAATATTTACAACTAGCGATTTAATAAATTTTTACAAATTTCAATATCAAGAATCCTAACGAAGAAAAATTACCCACGACGCTAATACTTATTTATCTTTAAGGAGCAGACTTTACTAAATCTTTGGAAATAACCATGCATTTTGTTTTCTTATGATTTAAGAAAAGTCCTCTCTGCTCACTTGTTTCACCCACTTATCAAGTAAGGTTTTCAGATCTTTTGGGGACTTTGCAATAATTGCTGTATCGTCTGCATATCTTATGTCAGTTACGTTTTGGGCACCAGCAACAAACTCTTTGTATTCCTTCAGCTCTCTCAATATAATTTCACTGTATATGTTGAATAAATCTGGTGACAACACACATCCCTGCCTCACTTCTCTCATAATTGAATATTTAGATAACTCTCCATTGATTCTCACACACGCACTCTGCTCCCAATAAAGGTTTCTTTGACCCTCACTCCACTGATACGTTTTGATTTGATTTACAGGCTACTCCACAATAAAAGAAACAGTTTTCTTTATCCATTTTCATTTACTCAGTTATTTCAATGTTCACAAAGGCCGCCCCACCAAGAGGCACGCTCCAAATTGAATAACCAACGGACGCGTTTGTTGACTGGGAAGACCTGTACTTGCTGATTGTAATGAATTTTCTTTAAAACCTTTACAGTGGCCTTAAAAGTCTTCGCGTTGTCGGAGACAATCAAGGTTGGTATTCCTCACCTGGCACAAAATTTTCGCAAAACATTAATATAATAGCACTGTAAGGTCATGAATCAGTTCGAGATGTAAGGCTCTTGTGACACAACGAGAGAAGAGAACGATGTAACACTTGCTCATCACACCTTGATCGCCTTTCTTGTACAAAGGTCCAGCAAAATCGACCCCCCACATGAGTAAAGCGAGGAGCTTCTGATACTCTGAACGTTGGCAGTGGCGCAGATGGTGGCGCATGGTAGGGTTTCCCATCATGCTTTCTACAAAGAAGGCATTGTTTTAACAGCTTTTGTACAAACTGCCTGCCCTTGGTCACCCAAAATCTACTTCTAAATTCTGTAAGGGTGGCTGCAGTCTTCAAATGTTTCACATTCTTGTTACACTCAAAAACAAGAAGTTCTGTTAATTTGTGGCTCTTTGGCAAAATTATGGGATATTTTGCCGCAGCAGAAAGGTCTGAATTCTCCAACCTTCCTTTACACACAAGCAAAATCTCATTTACTCTATGTTGAACAAATTGTTTCCATTCTCCTCTATTGAGGATCCAGTTCAGCGATGTTTTGCTGTCCAACCAGTACCTGATGTTGTCAATTTTAATCTGTGAACTTAGAGCTAATCTAACCGTACTCATTAGAGCAGTGAGTATTTTTGCTGACATAAGTTCTAATCTGTTAATAGTCAAAGACTTCAAAGGGGCTACTCTTGTTTTTGAAGTTAATAGCCTCTTGTATATACCCTTGGTTGTATGGGAAAAAAGATAAATAACAGCAGAATATGCTTTCTTTGAAGCATCGCCGAATCCATGAAGTGAATGACTCAAAACTTTACCTTTTATTCCTTCAAAATAACACCTGGGAATTTCTATCTTACCTGTCTGTTGCAAATCTTTCAACCAATTTTCCCATTTCAGTGCCATCTCCTGAGGGAGAGGTTCATCCAGATCTCTTGATATATATATTCGTATGAACTGATAAGGACAAAATGCAATCAGGTATCTAGAAGCTTGTTATGATTTAGCCAAGTTCTAAATTCGTCGTCAACTGTTCTGATATCACCTCTGATGCCAATCGTACGGCAATTCAGAACGTGTTGAGGTGTTTGCACGTCACCGCATGTGCAGTTCTGACTATCAGCTAAGCCAATCTTATGCATGTAGCTTGCATGCCGTCCATAGCCAGATCTAATTCGGTTGAGAAGGACCCAGGGACGTCTCTTTAGATCGTGGCCCGTAGGTTTGTTCGAGGGTATTGGCATGTAAGTGCGAAGCATGTAGTCGGAGTTGTTCCAGCGGTTCTTCCAAGTAGACATCATCCATGTGTCAGGAGACAAGTTTTCGTTGTTTTGGCTTGACAGAGTGTTCATTCGTGTGGATAGAGGCATTCTGCTTTTGAGGCGGACGTTGACAAGGGGTGAAGTTGCAGGATGGTGGAACAGGTGCGAGTCTTCCATTGCACGTTTACGCATATTCAGAATGTTTCTGTCTCGCCGTATGTCCGGGGGCTCGATGCCACAGAGGATTGGAAGGAGAGCGGTTGGAGTGGATTTTATTGAACCACTAACAGTTCTCATGCATTCGTTCAGACATACGTCTAGCTTCTTACAGTGGGGGCTCTGACTCCACACTGGGGAGCAGTACTCTGCCACTGAATAGCATAGTGCTAGTGCTGAGGTGCGAAGCGTGGTGAAATCAGCGCCCCAGTTATTACTAGCAAGTCTTTTTAGCAGGCTACACCGTTTTCTTGTTTTCTCTGCGACAGTTTGTAGGTGTTTTTTGTATGACAGAGTCCTGTCAAGGGTCACGCCAAGATATTTTGGGGTCTTGTCAAAGGCGATCCTTTCACCAGATGTCGAGACGTTAAGTTCGTAGTCAGCTTGGCAGTTGTTTAAATGGAAAGTGCTTGCAACAGTCTTAGTTGTGTTTAATTTGAGGCGCCAGTTATGGAAATAAGTCCTCAATTTGTCAAGGTCACCCGATAGTACTCTCTCGATCACCCGAAATTGTTTGTCACTGTGCATGAGGGCGATATCATCTGCATAGATGTACTTGTTACTGATCGTGTCAGGGATGTCGTAAGTGTACAGATTAAATAGTGCAGGCGCAATGACGGAGCCCTGTGGGACACCATTGGTGAGTGTTCTGCAGCGAGATTTCCCCTTTCCGATGTGTACGTGGAAGCGCCGTTGGGATATCATACTCATGATCACGTATACCATCTCTTTACTAGGAATAGTTCTTAGTAGTTTCAGGGTAAGTCCACGGTGCCAAACTGTATCGTAGGCAGCGGATAGGTCTACTAGGACGATACCAGCTTTCATGCGTTTGTCGAAGGATGTCTCGATGTCTTCTGTAAGAAGTGCGACTTGATCAAGAGTGCAGCGGCCTTGTCTGAAACCAGCTTGCTCTTTGGGAAGAACAGATTCCATAGCAGGTTTGATTCGGTTATAAATAAGGCGTTCATAGAGTTTGTAGGCTATGCATAGGAGGCTGATTGGTCTGTAGCTTTTTGCATCGTCAGGAGGCTTGTTGGGCTTGAGGACAGCAATGACTTTTGCAAGTTTCCATACTTTTGGGAGCTTTTTCGAGTGGATACATTGAGTGAAGAGCGACCGAAGCCATTGTAAACAGTTCTCATGTAAGTGTAGAAAGAATTCAGGGTGCAGATTGTCAGGGCCTGGGGCCTTGCCAGCTTTTAGAGTCTTAATAGCAGCGGTAATTTCGTCGATAGAGAAATCGTTACACAAGTTCTGATCAGCTGATGGAGCATTCCAAGCCATCTTCAGTTGTCGGTTAACATCTCTTGTGAATTCGCGATTTGGTTTATCAAATTTGCCGTTCTTTAAGAGGCAGGAGGCAACTGCGTTTGCACTGACAGAATGTGGGTTGGGTGATACATTCTTCCTGCCCGTGAGCTTGTTGATGGTTGCCCAGGCTTTCCTACTAGATCGACTCATATCGATACCTTCAACTGTTGACAGCCACGCTTCCTTTCGTCTTGTAGACAAGTGAGCGATAAGTTTGTTTGCTGTTTCGTGTCTTTCAGCTGTTGTTTGAGCTTGTTCGTGGTCTTTCGCAAGCTTACTACATGTATCGTCCCACTTTGGAATGTACGATTTACGAAAGCCCCTCGGAACGCAGTCTTTGGCCAGGTTCAAGAGTTTGTTCTGGAAAGCAGTGTAACAGGTGTTGATGTCGGCGGTATACATAGAGGGAAGATCGTCGCACATGCTAGCAGATTCGTTTTTGAAACGACTCCAGTCAGCCTTGTTGAAATTCCACCGAGGAAGTGGAGAAGATGGTGTATACTCGATCAACGCAGGGTGGTTTATGATGGTCGGACGATGTTGTGACTTGGGAAAGCTTCCACTGATTTTGTGGACTGGGTGTGGCGATGAACTGCTTGCATCCGATGAGTAGAACAAAAGATCTGGGTTGGTGGAAGTACCCCATGCAGCTGAGTCGAATGATTTTGGCTGTTTAGGATCGTATAGTAACTTGAGGTCCATTGTACTTGCCCACTCGCTTCACCATCGTGGTCATTCTTTCGATAGCCCCAAGAGGTGTGGTGGCAGTTGAAGTCCCCTGAATAAATGACTGGGTGGTCATAAAGAGGGGGCAGTACAAATGGAGAATTCGGTGGTTTGTAGATGTTGGTAATCGTTATATCGTCGTTAATCCTGATGGTTAGCCACTGCATTTCACTGTCTTTGCTCTTTTCAACAAGTTGTGCAGTGAGGTCATTTCTGACGAGGGTTGCAATACCGTGCTTGTGGTCGTGAACAGCATCGATTAGCGTGTAGCCATAGATCTTGATTTTGTCGTTGTTGGTGGTGTGTGTTTCTTGGAGCAAGATGACGGAAACTGAAGTTTTCATGGCGATGTTTTGTATAACTTCACATTTAGGTCCCGATATGCCTTCGACGTTAAGTTGAAGGATTGCTGGGCCCGATTGTTCGAGAAGTTTCTTCATGATCAAGCAGTACAGTTATGATTTCTAATGTCTTTGTCGTTCGGGTAATGGCATTAGCTTCCCTGCAAGGCAGGTACTAATGGTGGGGACCACGAGAAGGTTGCCATCATCCCCCTGCAGATCTCTTGAAATAACAGCTTACCCATAACTGAAACTGGGCTAGTAATACCGAGTGGATCAAAGATTGCAGCGAGTGTACTCAAAATTTTCCTTTTTGTAGGTGAATCAAAATCAGTTTCACTCACCTTTGCCAATTGGATTTCCAGGGTATCCTTGCTCATATCCCAAGCCAGGCCTAAAACTTTGGTTTTGTTAACTGTGACTCCATCTATGCCCAAAGTCTCCTTTGCAAAACTCTCTTCTTGTGATATGTCTTGCATTTTCTCTTTCTCTGCTTGCATTTTCTCTTTCTCTGCTTGCATTTTCCTTTCTTCTTCATTAATTCTAGCCATCAGTTCTGGATTGTTTGACTTCCATTTCCAGAGTAAAAAGGAAGCTAATTTAAGCCTATCTCTCGCTTTCTCATAAAGGCGGAATGTTTCTTCTGTAGTTTCACAGCCTGTTACTAAATCATCTACATAAAAACTTTCACTTAGCTTTGACACAAATTCAGGGTCACTATTTTTGTATGATTCAATGTGTTGTCTCAAGACTGCATTTAATAAAAATGGCGACGAACGAAGGCCAAATATCACAGTATTGTGGCGATAAACCTGCACTTCTGGTTTGTTTGCCTTTGCATCACTTACCGAGAGAAAGCGAAGACAATCGCTATCAGCTTCGCTGATATCAATGTTCAGAAAGGCTTTCTCATTGTCACCTACCAAGCAAACCTTGCTATGTCTGAACCTCAATAAAATGTTAAACAGTAAGGGTGTTAATGGAGGTCCCACATGTAGACAATCATTAAGAGAGCTCCAATTCCTTGTCTCCCTACAGGAGGCATCAAAAACGATACTCACCTTTGTTGTTTCAGCCTGATCCCGAATGACAGCTCTATGTGCAAGATAGTGTATTTTGCCTGAAAGTTCTGGTTCCAAGTTTGGTACTTACTGAATGGTGCCAGCCTGTTCCTGTTCGTTTATTATTTCGTCATACTTTGCTAAGATTTCTGGTTCTTTCCTCAATTTTCTAAGTAAACCTTGCAATCTATGAAAACAGACATTGTAATTTAATGGCAACTCATCATGGCCCACTTTCCAAGGGAGACCAACTGTGTACCTTTCTCCTGAAAAAGAAATTTCATCAATCAGTTTCTCATGCACTTCATTTTCAGGGAGAATACCCAGCGTGTCTTAATCCCAAAGTCTACTTACCTTCTCCTCCAAAAGCTGTTTTGTTGACACTGAAACAAAATTAGCATTCGAAACAGAGGAGTCAACTGACAAAATGCTTTTACTTTTCAAAGGACCGGATAAAACCCAAACCAGAGTGGTGTGCATGGCTACAGGGTCACTAGGCCCCCCTCTGATTGTTTCCCCCTTCTGAAACCGCCAGATAAAATTCGCGCCCACAAGAATGTCGACTTCCAATTCTTCCTTGTTCTTTGCAACATCAGAAAAATAAATCTTTTTAAGATGAGGATAAACATGTTTGACAATTTCAACATGTTCATTGACAATGCTTGCTATTTCAGGCACAACAAAGCATTCAATATTGACACTTTCCCCTCCCTTCACTGGTGAAATACTAAAATTAACTATCTCTCTCATAGCATAATCCGTCTCATTGCACCCAAATGCTCTTATTCCCAAGTTCTCCTTCCTTAAATAATTTAGGCCCAGTTCCCTGACAATTTTTGCTGTGACAAAGGACTTCTGACTTCCCGAGTGGAAGAGCACCCTTACCTTTCTCTCCTTTTTTTCATCGACAATAGCCAAAGCTGTCTGCAAAACTACGTTACTTCCGGAGCTTGTGCTCCCCACCCAGATACTTGCATTGGGATCTAGGGGAGTGCTAGGAGCGGGGCTAAGAGTCTCCTTGGGCGCAGCTGCCAAGTCAGTGGCTTTATTACTACTACTCGTACAAAAATTGCTACTACTATTGCAAAGAGAGACATGGTGTTTACCATTGCAAATCCTGTAGTTAATTCGTAACCTACAGTTCATGGCTTTGTGCCCTGAATTTAAACAAATAAAGCATTTAGCAAACCTCTTAGCAATGTCCCTTCTTTCTTTGACTCCTTCCACTTTCTTACAATCCTCTGCTTTGTGTGCTTCGTCAAGGCAGAAGGCACATTTCCTCTTCTTGTTGACATTCAGCATGGCGCTTGCTGTCCCCATTTGATTATGTTGTTGTTGCTGCGGTTGTGGTCTTCTCACAGGCGGGGTTGTTTGACGACAAAATAGATTGTAATTCTCTCGCACTTTTATTTCCTTTTCCAATGCTTCAACAAAATCTTCGATTGTCCACTCTAACTGGTCCTTGGTTTTAAATCTAATCATACTCAGTCTGATAGGTTCTGGAACTTTGTCCATTAAAAATGGCACAACGAAACGTGAATAGGTTGTCGGATCAACACCCAATGTCTGCAAACCACGATGATGAATTTCGATTTGGTCGAGCAACTGACGTAATCTGCTGATGTTTCTTTCTCCAAAAACTGGGGATTATTTGATCAACTGGTTCGTATGTGCTCTTTCAATTGCATTTGGGTTGGCAAATCTCTTCTTGAGTAATTCCACTGCGGTGGCATATGACGATTCTGTGGTAGGAACTCCTGCTATCACCGATCTGGCAGAACCTTCGAGATATCCGCGAAGATATTTTAACTTCTCGACGTCTGCTAAGTCTTCATTGTGGTGAACAGCACTACTAAATGCGTCCCAGAATTCTTGCCATTCATAGATCTGTCCAGAAAATTTTCTAACTTCAAGTTTTGGCAACTTTACTGGTACCCGTGTTTACTTTGATTCGGGTACCGTAATTCTTACTTATGTCTGATAAAACACTTCCAAGAGAATCGCTCCTCATCAATGACGAAGTTGACGAATTCTTCAGCGTCAATTTAGTCAACTGATCTTCAATATTCGACACAGTAATCAAAATGTTTTGCTTGCAGACACTTGACTCTTCCATTTCCTTATCGATCGTACCGTTTTGTTCCTTTTCGTACATAACTTCTAGCACTTCTTCATCCATCTTTTTCAGGGACTCCCTCATTTCAATTAACTCCGTTTTGTAAGCCTCTAACTGTCCTTTCTTCGACTCATCGATGCTCCTTTCTGCAAGTTCTCCCACTTTTCTGATTAGCACAGTGGCGTTCCCTCTATGAATACTGCGTTTCTTCTTCAGTTTGTCCATTTCTCTGTTTTGCTTGCCTAAAAATCCATCATCCGGCGCTCGGTTGGACCACGTTATGCGAGGTATATTTAACCCTCACTCCACTGATTCGTTTTGATTTGATTTACAGGCTACTCCACAATAAAAGAAGCAAAGTTTTCTTTATCCAATTTCATTTACTCAGTAATTTCAACGTTCACAATCAGAAACAAATTCTAGGTTTTTACGTACACGTGTAATCCTCCTCCTCAGGTGCCGTGTCCAGGTTGAACGTTGGCGACCATGCTTCTCCACAGATTCCGGTCCTTCGCAGCCCTCAGGATTTGAAGCTGGCTCTTCGACATCCATGTTGCTAAGCTCTTCATATATGTTGACCTTGGTCTTCCTCTTC
>RDPX01000137.1:1875671-1887856 GCA_003991215.1 Morbakka virulenta | reverse complement strand
CCACAGGCGTCTCTTGTGGTTTTTGAACCATGTGTTCGTGATCACCTGATCATGTGCTGTACACCAGTCTACCCATCTTTCTCCTCTTTCATTCTGCACTCCTAGACCGTGATCTCCTACTATATTTCCGACTCGCTGTCCTCCTACCTTTGCATTGAGGTCTCCCATCACAATTACTACATCTTGAGATTTGCGGTGTCTCATAGCCTCTTCAAGTTGATCATAGAATGCATCAATGTCTTCTTCAGTGCTATCAGCTGTTGGTGCATACACCTGAATGATCAACATATCATCTGTTTGCCCTTTCAGTTTAATCAGCATGACTCTTTCCGAAAGGGTCCAATACCCTAAAACACAATTACTCATTTGCTTGTCCAGAATCATAGCAACTCCCTTTTCATGCTTATCTCCTCCAGAGTATATGACTTTGTATCCTTCTATATCAAAAAGACCTGCATCTGGCCATCTTGTTTCGCATGCGCCAAGTATATTAATATGCAATCTCTCCATTTCTAATTTAACGTTTGACAGCTTTCCCGCTCAATACAATGTGCGTACATTCCATGTTCCAATTCTCAAAGCGGTCTTGTTTCTGACAGTAGCAGGCTGACGGTCCGGCCCCACCTGTCGAACTTGGGTATCCCGACCGAGCGAGGAGTTATAGGCTGTAATGCTATCAACTGCATTCACGCTGTTATCGTTAGACTTGAATCTGTTCATGTTTATGGTTGTTCTTGGCAAGATACAGTGGTGGTTTGCCATTGCCTTCCACTGGCGGTTGGCCACTCATCTTATGGTCTCGTTTGTGCCCAAAGTATACCGGAATGCGTGTGCAGGTTGCACCTTTGTTGCCGTTGGTCTAGCTAGAGACTCTTCCGCCAATTCCACCGCTTCCTGACTTCATGCGCTTCAGTGTGAGACAAACACTGTTTTACTGGTAACCCTCATATCGTTTAGCCCGCCAGCTGAAGCGGTTTACCGAAGTATAGCCGCTGCCGCGCAAAAGCAGCTACGTGGAGCCAGACATGAGAGTTGGGCACCTTCAGGAGACCAGTGGGTCCATCGTCTTAAAAAGGCCAGCTGATGGTTGCGACTGGATTGTACTCTATCCGAATACCCCCATACCCCACACGTGTAATACCATGTTAGAATCATATGACAATAGGTAACCAATCATAACAATGCAACTCAAGATAAATTTGTTAATTTAAATAATACAAGTTCCTAGAACTTCCGGTATTAGTTCATTGAATAGACAACAATACAAGTCAAAGAATCACATGCAATGCATGACTGCAAGGTAACGCTGCTGCAGGTATTCCCCAACAATCCAAACCTTGTAGCATCTCCAGCAATACTTCGTGTTTGACTTTATCAAATGCTTTTGTGTAGTGTAGGAAACATGTAAGGATCTTGTTGGACCTCGATAGCTCTTTCAGTTAACCCCCTGAGCATGACAGTTGCATTTAGCGTTCCAGCATCTTTCATGAAACCGCATTGCTGTTGACTTATTTCTGGAAGGATTGTGGAGCGAGCACGCATCATTATTATTCTGAGAATTAGCTTTGCCACATGGCTTATCAGGCTGATAGTTCTGTCGAGCTCACACTCTATTGCACCTGGCTTCTTTGGGAGTGTTATGAATATTTATTTTGATAGGACTTGGGGTATGACGCCACTGTCATATATTTCATTGATAATTTCTGTCAACTTTTGCATTCCGATATCTCCCGCTGCTGTAATGAGCTCGGTAACTACCGTATCTGGCCCTGGAGCTTTGCCATATTTCATTCTTTTTAATGCCGCTTCGACTTCTGATTTAAAGATTGGTGGGCCATCAATAGGCTTTTTAATTACAAGTTTGTCTTCCCTACAATCATCAAATAGATCTTTTGTGTACTCGCTCCATCTTTCTAAAATCCTTTCTTTCTCAAAGATAATATTATCACCTTTGGCTCTGATGCATCCTGAAGATGAACAGTGTTTCTTTCATACTATCTCATCAATATGCTTATAAATGCTGCTGTTGTTTCGGTCAAAATCTGCTTGTACCTTGTTGCACAGTCTACTGAGCCATTCTTCCTTGGCCACCCTACATCTGTGTTTTATCTCTCTATGTAGGCGTGCATACTCTTAACTGGTGCGATCGAAAAGCTTGCGTCTCTCTTCTATGAGATCTAAAATGTCGCCTTTCATCCATTTCTGTTTTTTCTTCTTCCCTGCTTTTGGTAACTTTTCTTTGGCTGTGGTAACTACGACTTCCTTGATCCCAATTTTGATTTCCTGTATTCTGTAGGTCTTGTTTCAAATCAAAGTTTGTTGTAAGAAGATCATACTGAAGTTTCTCAACAGATTCCGACTTTGTTATGCGCTTGAATTTCAATTTCAATTTACAAACAACTGGGATATGGTCGCTTCCACAATCTGCTCCTGGATATGACTTGCACTTTACTGCATTCCGAAACCTTTGATTGATCATTATAAAATATGTTTGATTTTTAACCCTGTTTCCAGGACTACGCCATGCCGCCTTGGATACTGCTGGAAAATTGTGTTTGTAATCACTAAACGATTTTCTTTGCACCATCTAACTAGTCTATGGATTCTTTCGTTCTGATCACCAAGTCCATATAAGCCTACAGTCTTCCCATGTGGCGGATTACCAACTTTGGCATTGAAATCTCCCATAACTATGTTCACATCTTGAGGGCTGCATAGTACTTTGGCTTTTTCAAAAGCATCATAGAACTCATCAATCTGTTCTTCAGCACTGGCTGCTATAGGGGCATATGCTTGTATGATGGAAATGTCAAAAGGGTTTCCATTCAGCTTCAGAAAACTCGACTGGAAAGATCCCTACTGCAGATCTGCAAAGTAAAATGGGCAGAACTGGTCGACCTATTCTATTCGTAAAATTGGATTGTTAAGTGTAAGATCAACTCTCATCGTTCAACATGCCACCACTGTTAATACACGTAATGGCGTTACTCCTTGTATGGTTCATAACGATAAAAAAACGTAATATGTAAATATGAAAAGGGCCCCAAACCGTATAAGATCCAGTGGTCGAGTCGAGGACAAAGGGTACCTCCTCTTCATGTTTATCTTTTCCTGAATAGAGAACTCGGTATCTGAGTACATGTCACCACGTCTTGTCCATCTTGGTTGGTAGTTCCGTTCCGTTGTCTAGCTGACCACACTGAAACAGTGTACGTACATTACATGTTGCTACAATAGTATCACGTTTGTTGCTGACAGACGTTTGATGACGACCCGAGCTCATCTGTTCCACATGAATATTTGTGCCGGGCGAAAGGTTACAATTGTCTGTAATCCTATTGACGGCGTTTGGTGTTTCCGATATAACTGGAACAACCATGATTTTGCTGGGTAAAGGGATAAGACAGTGGTTTGCCATTGCCTTCTGTTTCCGTAGTACCATGTTTCTTATGGTCTTTGTGGTTAGCCATTGTCCGTGGTTACAGATCTTACCATACCCAGGAAGCAAGCCAGCAGGACAAAAATTCTACTTTTTGACAGATTTTATCCGGAAACAAGTTAAAAAAGACAAGTCCACAGAGTTGGTAGTTCCGTTCACACAAAAATGAAAATGAGACACTCGTAAATCAAACACAGCAGAAATATAACATTAGAATGACTTAAGTCTTAACAGAAAATGCCACAACTCCTCGATACACAACTCCTCGATACACAACTGAATTTTTTAGTTTTCCAAATCGTTAGAAATAGCATGTTTCTGTACGTGCATTGGAGTTTACGATAAAAATGCTGCGATATCTATTTGAAGCAGGCATGGCACTGCGTTCATTACAGTTCTGCCATGTAATTGAAAGTATTGAAAACAACATTATTACAGTTTTTAACCGCAAACACAGATGACTTAGTGAAGTGGAACAAAATCCGTCCTTCTCAGTGACGCATCCAGAACATTATGAATTTTTGTATGACATAAATCTGTCAACCCCCGAGCAGTGTTCACGCTACTTTCAAGTTCCCATGACCTTACTACTGTCTCTTTCTCCTTATTAAAAAGACACACTATGAAAAGCGCTATATACACTTATCGTCATAGTCATTTTTTCCCAGAACATAATATTTTTCTTTTGAACACGGATACTGTATATAGACAATGTGTATATTTTCCTTCTGAACATAGATACTGCATATATACAATGTGTATACTACTCTTCAACCCCATAGGTTTTGTTTCCCCATACTAAAAATTAGTGTCCGATGTACTAGCAATAAATCAATGTACCGTTACTGCAGTATGGTCAAACTTTGCAGGTTGACAGGTATGCTATGACATAAAGTAATTTTTTTTCACCTTTGATATTCTTTTGGAGAGCATCGTTGACCAATCCGGACAAAATAATTTATTCCATTTAAGCTGTCATATGCATTCATACATTTTAAACATTGAGATATTCACAATGTCAAAATATTTAATAGCAGGAAAATAACTAATTTCAGTGTATGAAGCCTGTAGTTTCACATTAGTTCTTTTGATATTTTTCAGTCAGTACCCAAGTTAACCATAATGGTAAAATAATTCGTCGTAGCCTTTCCTTTTTGGAGTTGCCAGTTTCACAAGATAAGGTTTTATTTATCACCCAACCACGCGACGGAACAACGCACCATATATCTTAACCATATGGTTGAAAATGACCCATTTCTTTAGCTTTTCCAATGCTGCTGCCGAAATATTTTCCACCTGCTGCACAGACTTGTTTATGCCTGACCATGCATTATAAGGCAAATGTCTTATATGTATAAGTTTTTGTATAAGTATAAGTTAAAAGTTAAAAGTTTGTATAAGTTTTTGCTCTATTACACAGGCTCATAATTGATCAGTTTTTCAAGTCAGTACAAATCGAGTAACATTGTCACATATTCAGTCCCCATTCCAGTTGATTGGACTCTGACCCAGCGCGCTTGTCGTTCTGTTGGTATTGTGATGGCATATATTTGGGTTACCCTGTTGATAAATGGGATTACGGTTTGATTTACTTTCAGTGTATTTCTTATTTTGTATCATATTTTGGTTTCTTCGATACTACGCTTCAGTGTATTTCTTATTTTGTATCATATTTTGGTTTCTTCGATACTACGCTTCATTTATACTGTTAAAATATTCCATCAGCTTTGAAATAAATNTTAGCCATTGTCCGTGGTTACAGATCTTCTACTAAACCACCGGGTTCTCAAGCCGTTGATCTTTTTTTTTCTTTCACCTCAAAGAACGCCCACCATCCTTCTGCCAATGGCTTTGCTGTTACCCTGGCAGGGAGGCCAAGCAGGTGCTACACCTAGCCCAAGGGTGACCTGAAACTATGCATTGTAGGGTAGGGTCGTTCATGTCCTAAGGCCTCCAGGCCCGCATACCCAGGAAGCAAGCCAGCAGGACAAAACTTCTACTTTTTGACAGATTTTATCCGGAAACAAGTTAAAAAAGACAAGTCCACAGAGTTGGTAGTTCCGTTCACACAAAAATGAAAATGAGACACTCGTAAATCAAACACAGCAGAAATATAACATTAGAATGACTTAAGTCTTAACAGAAAATGCCACAACTCCTCGATACACAACTCCTCGATACACAACTGAATTTTTTAGTTTTCCAAATCGTTAGAAATAGCATGTTTCTGTACGTGCATTGGAGTTTACGATAAAAATGCTGCGATATCTATTTGAAGCAGGCATGGCACTGCGTTCATTACAGTTCTGCCATGTAATTGAAAGTATTGAAAACAACATTATTACAGTTTTTAACCGCAAACACAGATGACTTAGTGAAGTGGAACAAAATCCGTCCTTCTCAGTGACGCATCCAGAACATTATGAATTTTTGTATGACATAAATCTGTCAACCCCCGAGCAGTGTTCACGCTACTTTCAAGTTCCCATGACCTTACTACTGTCTCTTTCTCCTTATTAAAAAGACACACTATGAAAAGCGCTATATACACTTATTGTCATAGTCATTTTTTCCCAGAACATAATATTTTTCTTTTGAACACGGATACTGTATATAGACAATATGTATATTTTACTTCTGAACATAGATACTGCATATATACAATGTGTATACTACTCTTCAACCCCATAGGTTTTGTTTCCCCATACTAAAAATTAGTGTCCGATGTACTAGCAATAAATCAATGTACCGTTACTGCAGTATGGTCAAACTTTGCAGGTTGACAGGTATTCTATGACATAAAGTAATTTTTTTTCACCTTTGATATTCTTTTGGAGAGCATCGTTGACCAATCCGGACAAAATAATTTATTCCATTTAAGCTGTCATATGCATTCATACATTTTAAACATTGAGATATTCACAATGTCAAAATATTTAATAGCAGGAAAATAACTAATTTCAGTGTATGAAGCCTGTAGTTTCACATTAGTTCTTTTGATATTTTTCAGTCAGTACCCAAGTTAACCATAATGGTAAAATAATTCGTCGTAGCCTTTCCTTTTTGGAGTTGCCAGTTTCACAAGATAAGGTTTTATGTATCACCCAACCACGCGACGGAACAACGCACCATATATCTTAACCATATGGTTGAAAATGACCCATTTCTTTAGCTTTTCCAATGCTGCTGCCGAAATATTTTCCACCTGCTGCACAGACTTGTTTATGCCTGACCATGCATTATAAGGCAAAGGTCTTATATGTATAAGTTTTTGTATAAGTATAAGTTAAAAGTTAAAAGTTTGTATAAGTTTTTGCTCTATTACGCAGGCTCATAATTGATCAGTTTTTCAAGTCAGTACAAATCGAGTAACATTGTCACATATTCAGTCCCCATTCCAGTTGATTGGACTCTGACCCAGCGCGCTTGTCGTTCTGTTGGTATTGTGATGGCATATATTTGGGTTACCCTGTTGATAAATGGGATTACGGTTTGATTTACTTTCAGTGTATTTCTTATTTTGTATCATATTTTGGTTTCTTCGATACTACGCTTCATTTATACTGTTAAAATATTCCATCAGCTTTGAAATAAATTCATATTTACCCGTTTGTTCGCGCTGCTAAACCCACAAACCATTTGACTCAGTATTTTACTATGAATTTCACAACACTGGAATTCGCCAAAGTTGGGATTGCATCAGGGATTGAGCTTGTGTAGATTAACGAGCTTGAACAAAAATCCAAATGTCAGCCCTTTGTTTTGTATGACTCAAACTTTGCAATAAGCACTTACAGAAGCCTCGCACGCTTATCAACATGCTAGTTCAAACTGAATAATCTTTTGTTGTGACTATGAGCGACAGGATTCGCAGTTGTATCTTCGAATTTCTTTCATCATAGATTTATGTACACCACATTTTGGTAGCTGCAGCAACCGTACCACCTGATCGTTAAAATCATTAATGGCAATCAATTTTTCTGAGTTTCTCTTAGTTATATTGTTTTAGGAATTAGCTTTTCTTTTATAATTGTGAATATTTTATAACATACAACTTCGTCAACTAATCCGTTTAAAACGTTGGTTATGAGCTTTTGATTGGGAACGTCTTCAGATAAAATTACAGGAGTAACAAAGCAAGCCAAGCCTTTGACGATTAAGGTAACAATGAACAAAGTTTGCAATTACCAGTTTTGTGCATTAAACGTAGATTTGGGTTTATAAATACTTGTAGTAAAATTTACATGTATGTTTACTAACTGCTTTTTCCCAATGGATGTCTATCGGTCCGTCACAGTTTTTTATCATTACATATATACAGTGCAGTACATTGGGTATCGGCCAAAAGCATATTTGTCATGGACATGTGAAATGTGTGATTTTATTTTAGTACCTGAGACCGTTTTTTTATTGAAATTTTATCACAGTTTGTTTTGAAAGAGTTTGTCTACTATAAATAATTTCAATTCACAACTATGATTTAGTAAGTCAATTATTTAATTAATCCAATTGCATAGATATTAAGATATGCAAACATCAAACGTGAACACATGTGGACTGCCGATGAGCCACATCTAGGAACATGTGAGAATTTGTTTTGGAAAAGGAAAGGGGGTTTGACGTCATTGTTCCCCAGTACTTGGAGCTCAGATGTTGCCCTTCAAAGGAACTTGGATTTGGCAGTGAGGAATTTCTTTGCCGGATGCCCTATCTAACGCCAACCAATGGCTTTTTTAATAGCAACATGTGAGAGGAGCAGACTTTTTTCCAAACTAAAGCTTCAAGGAAAGGTGTTCAGTCACTGAGTGTGAGACACCTTTAAGATAGGGAATAAAATACAAAAGGAAAATGAATGAAGTTGAAACTTTAACTAACTTATGTTTTAAGAGTTATGAAGAAGTCAAAGAAAGAAGTTATAGGGTTGAAAAACGGGACTTCATAGTGAAGGCACAAGGGTACAAGAGAAAGAACTCGAAAAAATTAAGAAATATCAGCCGCTAAAAGACGAAATAGCCTGGCTTTGGGAACTTAAAAAAGTCAAGGTGGTACCTGTGGTCATAGGGGTTCTGGGCGTAGTTAGTAAGAAATATATAGGTTTTCTTAAAGAATGTGACGAGAATGTAAACTTGGCGGTAATACAAAAGACAGCTCTATTAGGTACTGCACGAACCTTAAGAAAGGTATTGCCTGCGTAAGACACGAAGGAGGTTAAACTTTGAACCTTTAGTAACTTCTTGTGACTTGCTTCCAAGTAATACCGAATGTAACAACCCAGAATTTGAGAAACGTTGTAGTGAACATAATAAAAAATTTTTATTATTATGTAATTATTATGTTATTATTATAATTTTTTTAAATTAAATTATTATTTATTATTATTGTTATTTATTATTATTATTTCTTGTTATTATTATCATCATTTTTTTTTTATTTATATTTTTATTAACTAAAATTAGATGAAGTATGCATAATTTTAAAAATTGGTAAAAAACGACGCTTTATGCCAAGCATAATAGCCTGTCTCTTTTGAGGCTATGTAAGAGGGACAGGCAGACAGAGATGAGCCCCCAAAGCTATAAATCCGCTTTGCATTGGATTATGGGGGACTTTAATTTATTTTTTTCTCATTTCTGTCAAATACAGCCAGAGGATAAGTATGATTGATTTCAAAAAATCGATAAGTTCCCACACAGCAGCAACGCCACAAAAGAGAGCAATCGCCAGCGCAATTTCGTGAAAATGGTTTTCTTCCCACTTTACGGAAGGGTGTAATATTGTGTTGTTTCTGTTTTCAAGAGAGAAACGCATTGTTTGTGGCAATGCTGTGTTCCACGAACCGAAAAAGGTATTTTGGATCGTTCTCTTAATCCTCAACATATCGTCATCAGGGCGTGAGGGCCTACCTCGCTTGTGATAATGTTCCGAATGAGGCCATTACATAAATTATTACATAAACTCTTTCAAAACATTGCGTTTAATTTGCGAATCATGCCGAAAGTTTGAGAAACTTTATCTGGAATATAAAAAGAGATTTGCATAAAGTGCCGCCGTCCAAATGCAGACTCTTTTCTCAGTAGTCATTTTTGTCGCCATAGGAATGTCTCAACCAGCATTTAGTACGTTTTTGATTGAAAGAACCAAGGAAAGATACGGTAGACGAGCAAATGCTCCGTTTCTCACTGAAGATTCCTTCCAAAACCCAAGTGGATGTTCCATATTTGCAAGTGGAGCTTGTAGCAGAAGTGGTGGTTATTGTGATGGTATAATTTCCTGTTGTTTCTGCAAATGTAACCGATTGAGGACATTTACTTCTTTGAGCACCGGATGTACAGAGGGAACAGAATACAGGAAAGCCCTGACACACCTTGGTAAGCCATGCATTTTTCGTTACAAATACCATCAATTCTTTCTGAAGTTAATCACTGAAATATAGAGAATTTGATTTTTTTATTACAATTTAACATTGAGACCAAGTCCAGCGTTCTAGTACTGTATTTATACATTCAATTACAAGCAATTTTTATTGTTCAGACCGGTAATTTAGTTTTTGTATTTGATAATTGGGACCGATATGAAACGGAACTAAAATGAAGTTAGAAAAGGTGTAAAATGTAAAACTTGGATGGCATTTTGAGCGATGGATTGTAATTACTTACGCTTGACTTGCTTGACTTTTTAAGCTTAATCCCGAAGTGATACTTCACATTTTTTTCTTCACAAAGGCCTTCTGTGGCGATCTCTTTAGTAGTTAGCAGAGGAATACTGGAATCTTCTCAAATCAATTCAGCCTATCTTGTTTTAGATCTGATATGATATGAAAACAGCTGTTGATAGGCCGCGATGCCTGTGCCTAACTTTGACATACCCTAAATCTTTTTTTATCGTGACTTGAATTATGGTGGCTGATGTGGCACATGTACATGTAGTCCTTGTATATATAGCTTGTCCACTCTGTTCTTGAATCATCAAGCATATTCCAGGTTTTCACTTCTCTGTTTGTAAAAAATTTGCGAATATTTTTTTGGGGTTTTAGCGTCATTCATTGGCCTGTCTTCCATGCATTTCTTCTTACATATTTTATGGACAGAGTTTTGCTCACCTTTTCTGACTACATGCACAAACCAGTTCATCCTTTCCTTGACTAATATTTGTTAAGACTATCAGTCTTAACACTAGGGTTACTCAAAAAGTAAAAATATGTAAAGTAAAAAGTGTATATCACAATTGGGATGACAACAGCAAAATTCATCTTGAAAATTCTGAACTTTATGGACTCAGAGGAAGCCGTTGATGCAAGAGCTTTATCGTGTCATGAGTTGTAAGCTTTTTCCAAGCTACATTGATATGATAAAGCTCTTACAGCATTATTCATCTCAAGCAATGTCGTTAGATAGCCAGCCAGAGTAATTAGACCCACATCAAGGTTAAGGATCATCTTTGGAGTCTTCACTCTTCAGTGTATCATACATAATTAGTAACTATTGCATGTGTGCACTAAATACGGGATTTAAATGAGAAGTGGTGGCAATACTTGTTTTGATGTGCTGCCCACTCTCTCCAGTCTACCTTTCAAAATGTTTACATTGCTTTCATCAGTTATATCTTGTTTGAAATAGTTTTGTGAACATACTACTCTTGCCCCCGCAATATGTTCTCTAGTGTGCTGGCCAAGGGACTTCTTAAGCATCAAACTACAACATCTTCTATACAATCTCTCTTATACCCACACTATCTTGAATGTCTGGATGCTTTCCACTCTTTTCCTTTGGAGTTCTTGTGTTCCAAGACCCATTGCCTTAAGGCGCTAATCATACCCTTGATATGAAATTGTGTAGACCAATCTCATGCCTCATCTTTGTACATCTTTAAGGGCATCATGGTCACTCTTGAGCTTGGGTGACTGTACAGTTGATGCATACTCCAGGTGGGGACAAAGCAGACATTTGTACAGGTAGAGTAAAAATTCTTTGTTGGGTACTTTGAAAGTGGTTTAGAGGTCCTAAGACACATTTAGAATTATTTATTTGAGCCTGGACATGCTCTGTTGATAAGAAATCCAATGTCTTTCCCTCCTCCATACTGTTTAGTGTGTGGTTGGTGTCATCTCCATTTTGTGTAGGGTAATCTCTGTAGAGGTTGTTCTTTCCTCAGTGCATTATTTTGCACTCCATGGGGTGAAATAGTATTTCTATTTTTTTAGACCATTCTTGTAAGCTGTCTAAATCTGGTTGGGATTCATGAGTTTGTACCACCTAGGAGTCTGTGATAGCTTGGTGTATTTTGTATAATCAAACATGGAAATGTAGTTGCATATCTGCTATATCATTAACAAATATCAAGAATTTCTAGCTTTGCCATAATGACAGGCTAAACACTCTGTCAATACATCATATGCCACAGTTTGTGGTACTGCAGGTGATACAAGATCCTTAAGTGTTTGATACTGTGCTGAACTCAATCCCATTAACAAAATAGGCACTTTACTTTCCTCTGCAGTTGTGGCTACAGCAAAGTAACAATCGAGCCTCTGAAGGTATGATTCGACCTCTGCCCCCTCATCTAAAGTAGGAATTGCCAGTCCAAAAGCCATAACTATTATCATAAACGTAGGTAATCTTATCCTCGTTGCCAATTTAATGTATGTATGTTGTCACTGAAGCACTATAACAACAGATTACTACAGATTAAAATTGAAAAAACTTCACAAAGAATTTCAACGTCTTCAATCTTTATTCAACAGCGTGGT
>RDPX01000137.1:1845851-1863790 GCA_003991215.1 Morbakka virulenta | reverse complement strand
ATCACTTTTGTCTTTCCCATGTTCATTTTCAAACCTTTATCTTCCAAACCCTTATTTCAAGTCTCTAACTTGGCAAGTAGACCATCCAATGTCTCACTGGAGAGAACCAGGTCATCTGCATATAGCAATTCCTCTGGGCAGCCCTTTTAAAACTCTCTTGACAGTGCTTCCAAAACACAAACAGAAAGCAGTGGACTTAGTACAGATCCCTGATGAACTCCAACTTTCACACCAAAACTCTCAGTGTCGGAACTGTTGACCCTTACTCGACTTTTAGCATTTCTGTACATTGCCTGAACAACCTTAATCAGCCATCCTCTTAACTCCTAGTTTCCATAAAGTCCACCAAACAACTTCTCTTGGCACTCTGTCAAAGGCTTTTTTCTAATCTACAAAGGCAAAGTACAGCTTCTTGTTCTTCCCAAGGTACTTTTCTTGCATTTGTCTAAAAAGGATAAAAATGGCATCAATAGTTCCTCATCCAGGCATAAAATCAAATTGCATTTCATCAATGTTTTTTGCACTTCTAATTTGTTTTTCTATAACTCTTTCAACAACTTTCAGGACTTGGTACATTAGCTTTATTCCTCTGTAATTATCTCTTTCTAGAGCTTCTCCTTTTTCTTAGTAACAATTGATAATTGTAATTATTTCCCAGTCCTCAGGAATGACACCATCTCTTATGATATGATTTGTTTGATCAGTGATCATCTCTTTACCTCTCTCACATGCAGGTTTGACAATCTCTGCCACAACTCCTGAAGGACTGGCTGCTTTGCCTTTCTTCATTTTCTTTGCTGCTTCCCTCACCATTTATTTTTCAATAAAAATGGCTGGTCCATATACTGTTTCTACCTCTCTACCTAAGATTTTCTTTGTCCCAAGAAAACTCTGTGTTCAACAATCTCTCATAATAGCACTTCCAGGCATTCTTCTTTTCAAGTTCACTTGTTGCAAGTTCTCCATCATCATTCCTGATGCCCTTTTCTTCAACGATATCCTGATTAGTCTTGATCATCTGCTTAGCTATTTTCAATACTTCAATCTTCTGGTCATCTCTACACATTATGTCTGGAAACCTTCTTTTCTCGGCATCCATATTTGCTTTGTAGATTGCTCACCTAGCTGCTTTCTTGGCCTCCAGGTACCTTTTTTTGNTCTTGATCATCTGCTTAGCTATTTTCAATACTTCAATCTTCTGGTCATCTCTACACATTATGTCTGGAAACCTTCTTTTCTCGGCATCCATATTTGCTTTGTAGATTGCTCACCTAGCTGCTTTCTTGGCCTCCAGGTACCTTTTTTTGTTCACTAACCCCTTTTTCCATTGACTCCACAGCCTTCTCTTCTCTTTCACATAATTTTCAACAGAAGCATTCCACCACCATGTCGCTCTATGATGTGGAGGCCCTTTTGTCCAGCCACAGACTTGGTCTGTGGCTTTCAAAAGTGTATCCTTGATCTTCTCCCATTACTCACCCTTCCTAGGTCTTTTCCTGGACTAGCACCCACAATTCCATTCACTTGATCATCAAAGACCTGATTTACTTGTCCATCATTTAGTCTCCACACCTTTCTCCTTAGTATATACTTTCTTAATCCTGAAGTCACAAATTCTTCACCAGGTATCAATTTTACATCTTGCAAATACTTCCTGTCTTTTGTCTTTACCGAAAAGTAGTCCACTTGAGCCATAGATGTCCCAGACTCATAGGTTACCAGATGGCTATTCCTTTTCTTGAAAATAGTATTCACCACCAACATGCTACTCCGCCTGTGCCTTTTCAATTACCAATCCAAAACAGGTTGTATGTTGCCTTTTTTCCTTCTATCATTCTTACAGATTTACCTCTCCATTGTGTTTCTTGGATGCAGCACAAATTAATGCATCTTCACTCAAGAAACTGCTACTTCACCAGATCTACCTCTCAGACTTGCCACATTCAGCCTACAGAGTCTGAAGCTTGTCATCACACTGTGAGACTGTCAAGCCTTTATTTTTTAAGCACAAGATTGTCAGTACACTTAGCATGATGTGTTTAATGTACTTTAATGCTGCAACAACAGGCAAGTCACGTTGTGTGGTACACATTACATCATGGGTAGTGAGAAACTGCAAAATGTAAAAAAAAATATTTTACCATAGTATCTGGAGTGTTTAAGAATTACACAAAGCTCACCAAGTATAAATTAGCTTTTATGAAAATTATGATCTGATGAGACAGAGATCAATACAGGTGAGTATTGAAGTATTTACTAATAGTATGAACAAAGGAAAGTATCAAAAACATTACAAAAACAACATTATGATAGAATGTAAAACTTACGTTTTACAAAACCTAGTGTAGGAACTTCTATGATATGGAGAAAATTAAGAATATTGCTCAGTGATGAATAACACTTCACATTCATGAAATGACTCCCGTCAGTATAAAAAACCCCTCCTCATCAGAGAGGAGTTCTAAAAACAATGGGAACAGCTCTATTGTGACATAACAGAGACAATAACCTCTCAGGGATTCCATTTTCATCAAATATCCCCCTAAGGAAAAGAATCCACCCTAGTTATGTTTATTACTGTTCATACATGCAAATGAGGTTGCTTTGTATAAATTTTTTTCCCCGAACATTGAATTGGCTTCAAATACTTCATAAAATTGGAGGACCAGTCATCATATTGGATATTGTTGCAATAGTTTGGGACAAAGATTAGGTATGCTGGTCTACACTTAGGTTTATTTAAGAACCCTGATATTCTGAGACAGATGCATCACTGCATTATTATGGTGCCAACATGAGCAAAATTGCTACATATCAAAAGGATTTTTAATATTTCTTACTGTTAATGTTTAATTGAGGTAAATTAATGAACTGAACAAATTATTTGCAGTCTAAAACTGACTGAGTAACTTAATTTATATTTTGTAAGAAAGTGGACCCCAGGATGAGAGTTTTGAAAATCAAGTAATGACAACTAAATGCCAATTTTGAAAGTTAAATTGGTGTCACCAGTGACATATACTTAATTTTTCTGAGTGTTTTTCCAACTATGTTTCCAGTTTGTTTCAGGAGTCTTTTTCATTTAAATGATTAACCAGTCCATGACCAAATAGGCTGTGATCCACTTGGCTTGAATTTAGCATTTCTGATAAAGTTCCATCTATCTTGCAAGAACCTTACTAGAAAACTCTTCTTGGAAATTTATCATTCTGAACGCTTTTAATTGTGCCTTTTTTATTGACTCTTGTTTTGTGGATCCAGCACCTTCATTCATACTCTCCATCTGTAAGGTGCTGAAGCACCTTTTTCTTTGATGTATGGATAACTCTCTGTGTAACATCTTTGGCTTTCCTTTTGTTTAGCTCTTTGAAGCACTTTTAAGTTTCACAGAATGGAGCACAATCTAGCACTGTTCCATTTCCCATTCACTGACTAATAATTTTTATAGAGAGCTAAATTAAAAAACCCTTCAAAAAAGCCTATATTCAATAAGAACTTCAATTCTTTTTATTCAAAAGGAGCTGGTGTAAACTGGAGTCATTGCATACCCCAATTGGATCATTGTGGGCATGCTTTGAAACAAAGGAGTATCATTTTCAATAAAATCACTTCCAGTGTAAACTTCCAGCATCAACTTCCAGCATCAACTTCCAGCATCAACTTCCTCCCACCAATTAAAACTGGAACATTCAAGTCTTTATAACTTTTACTCTCCATGCCATTGAAAAATAGGCTGCTTCTGATGACATAGTGCCACCTTTTATTCTTCACCATTCAACATTAGCAAATAGTCTAAGTTCTTCCTGTCACAGTTTTAGAGGATTCTGTATCAATTCCTCTTCCAAAACATCCTGATAGTTTGTGATGCTGGTCATTTTGTGTAGTACCAGCTAACAGTGTCACATAGACCATTATTTTGGCTTCCTTTCCCTTCCTTTATAATGTGGACATATCTTAATAGAGTGTTTTATATTTTCTCATTCATTACTTATAAATTTTTTTCTCCAGTACCAATAAGGTTTGATTTCCATATCTTCATCCACTGCCTTTTACTACTATTTCACTAAAAGACTTTACATATGAAAAGTTCTACCTCTTCCCCTTTGATACGTAGCATGCATGCACTTTTTCTCCTTTACTGGCAGGGTTTTTGTATACAAGGTTTCCGTGCTGTCTCCAAACTCATCAATTTTCTTTTGTAGCATGCCAATCTGGTCATCAAATCCCAATGTTAAAGTTGCTGTCACATTTCTTTTTTGATTTACCAATAAGTTTGCCGAAACCAACACAAAGTATGCCAGCACCCCTTCAGCCTTGGTAATTTTTTCCTTTATTCCATCTCTGTATCATTCTAAATTTATGCAAAAACCTCACCAAGTCCACACCATCTTCTTTAAATGCATCATTCATAATAAGACAATGATAGTGCCAATAGCATCACATCAACAATGGCTGAAAGTCTCACAGGCATACAAGCATCTCCTTTAGGCAGGACCCTGTTTTGTTTTGTTTTCCCTTTATTAATGCACAGCCACCATGTGTCAGCCCCTATTTTCAAGTGCATGTAACTGTCACCACCCACTAGATGGAATGATAAGGAAAAGGAGTTACAGGCAGACCATACATTATAATACTCACATTAATGAGCAGTCCTCATTCATCCAGTTCAAACTTTATTGCCAGTTTCTTTTACCTAAGACATTCATGCCTGTTGTTTTTTTGAATTAATTATAATTTATGTATGACAAATTGTTATACAGGTGGACCAATTTCAAAAAATCTTATACAAATTCTTTTCTTCCATTGGGTCCTGTTGGTTGTTACCAATATATATATATATATATATATATATATATATATATATATGTATATAGATAGATAGATAGATAGATAGATAGATAGATAGATAGGTTAAAAGGCAAATTAATTATCAGNGTTTGCCGAAACCAACACAAAGTATGCCAGCACCCCTTCAGCCTTGGTAATTTTTTCCTTTATTCCATCTCTGTATCATTCTAAATTTATGCAAAAACCTCACCAAGTCCACACCATCTTCTTTAAATGCATCATTCATAATAAGACAATGATAGTGCCAATAGCATCACATCAACAATGGCTGAAAGTCTCACAGGCATACAAGCATCTCCTTTAGGCAGGACCCTGTTTTGTTTTGTTTTCCCTTTATTAATGCACAGCCACCATGTGTCAGCCCCTATTTTCAAGTGCATGTAACTGTCACCACCCACTAGATGGAATGATAAGGAAAAGGAGTTACAGGCAGACCATACATTATAATACTCACATTAATGAGCAGTCCTCATTCATCCAGTTCAAACTTTATTGCCAGTTTCTTTTACCTAAGACATTCATGCCTGTTGTTTTTTTGAATTAATTATAATTTATGTATGACAAATTGTTATACAGGTGGACCAATTTCAAAAAATCTTATACAAATTCTTTTCTTCCATTGGGTCCTGTTGGTTGTTACCAATATATATATATATATATATATATATATGTATATAGAGAGATAGATAGATAGATAGATAGATAACTTAAAACTTCTTTAATGGTCTTCTTACACTGAGAGGGAGCTAATTAAAACACTTTGGTCCAAAATAGAGGAAACCGTGTATAAGTTTCTTGTTGTTTCTTGTGTTGATTCTCATTAACTCAAATTGATCTTTTAAATGTTCACATGTGCTTCCGTGAAGGCATTTGTACATGCTTAAACACATTTAAACACCAGAAGGTAGAGCAGGAGTTTCTGGATGGTTTCCAAGTGATTACTTAGCAATATGTAAAAGGACAGTACCAAACTTGATTGATGGATGGCAATTGCTGCTTTAACGGTCAGCTATGGTCATAGTCATTGCAGATAATACAATCAACAGAGTCTTTTTTGTAGGTACTAGCTGTATGCTCTGATAAACTAAGTGATTGGTCCAGGGAAATGCTAAAGTATATATACTTTATTGTAAACTAGATGGTATTTTTGCAATAATTAATAATTGATATTTAGTTTCTTGTTTTTGGTCCTTCTGGAAGCACCAAGAGTCTCCATGCTATCTTGCTGCTTTCATATTAGTAATCAGCCTATTAGTTTTCACCCAGTCAGCTATAGTTAGCTATAGTTAGCTGTAGTCTTCAGATGGTTTTTGTTGGGTTTTTTCGTTATCTTTTACAAAGGTGAACTAAATGGTGTCATCTGCTTTGTTTTACATTGTTATTTCATAACTTCGACTACATTTTTATAGCTCAGGAGAAAAAGTAGAGGGCCTAGTATAGAGAGAGCTCTGGGGCATAATTAGCAAGGTTGGAGGTGATCTGACTGTGGTTCAATGTGTCGAAGTTCATGCTTAAGTCTATGAATATAGTATCTGTCAATATCCTGGCATTCATATTTTTTCTGATCGAATTTACAAAAATCTAAGCTACTTCGGTATTTGTTTACTGCGAAAACCATATTGGTGCCCTGACAATAGTTTTTGTCTTGATAATTCTGAACTTGATGGACTCAAAAGAGGTCATAGATGTAAGAGCTTTATCATGTCATGAGTCATAAACTTTTTCTGACCTATGTTTCGAGAGATACTTCCTTTGGTCGTCAGGGTCACAGCCTGACAAAGGGATAACTATCTCTCGAAACATAGCTCAGGAAAAGCTTTACATCTCATGACATGACAAAGCTCTTACTGTACATCAATAGTTTTTGTTTTCCATAATGATCCATTAGCATGAGTGAATACAACGTTTAAGTATTTTGGGGTCAGTCATTGCCTAATATATGCTACGAACAACTTTTTAAAGTGGATTTTTATTCCTGTATCCCTCAAGAAACCTGGTGGGAGATTATCAATTACATACCACTTGTTACATTTGATTTTTGGTGCTGCCTAAAATTCTCACTAACAAAAATTGGACGAAACTTAAATGTTGTGTAGGTGTTTAAAGTTTTTTATGGTAGTTATACAAAAGCTTCAAACAGTATCGATTTCAATTTTAGGTGTCCAGCATTCCCCGAGAAACCCCCCCAAACTTTGCAGCAATAGCTGAGGGTTTAGAATAGGAGACATAATAAGCAATGACGGAGGAAATATAATCTTAATTGCGTGCCAAAATGTTTGTGAATTACTAGCAAAAAATCTCTCAAGATTTTTTAGGTGATGTATACTTTTCATCTTCCAAACCAGGATGTTCATCTTATTGGGTTGTTATCTAAACTTGCCATGATCTGCATCTGTTCTTGTCCATTAAAATTTTCGTGGTAGAGAGCTGCAATAATTCATTTCCTTTTTTAATTTACTATTAAACAAGGGCGATCACTTTCCTTTAACATGTTTTGTTATAATAGGACCTTGTTTGTCTATATAAAATATCTTTTAGTGTTTGCCATGCAGTGTTGATATCATTTGATTGATCATGTACTTCCAGGGTATAATGGAGATCTTGGCATTAATTGTTGATCATAGGACAGATGGTAACTCTTTTGGATGAAAAGAAAGTGTGAGATCTGGTAGTGGAATAACTCGCCAAACAAATTGTTTAAACCAAAGCTGATGTTATTTAATAATAATAATAATAATAATAATAATAATAATCATCATCATCATCATCATACCCGCAAATTTAACTACTTATGGCCCTTAAGCTTTCAGCCATTCTGTTATGCATATATGTCAGTATGTCTGCTTATATGGGGACATACTGACATATATGGGTTTTGCACACCTGAAGTTTGCAGTACTTATTGGCCATTTTCAGCACAAAGGATACTAATTCATTTCGAGGCATTATTCATCAGTGCATTATTATTAAACTGAATTCTTTCTCATTCAGTGCATAAATGGTTTGACTGAAAGATAAATTGACATATTTTGCATATTTGTTTGTAAAGGTATCTCGCTAAATTTTCCAACCCATTGTTTTATTTCACTCAGGAATTCAATGTGACTTTTTCTCAGTTGAGATTCCATCAGGAGTACCAAGTTTTGCAAGTATAAGTGAATTCAAGAAGGGTTTAAAATTTTCACTTTTGGAAGGGAAAACAAGTATAAATCTCGGAAGCACGACTACCTCTTGTTTTGGGCTTGGACTTTATTACATAAATAGAAACGGAAATGAAGTTTTGGTAACAGACAACAGGTGCTCCGGTATATTCAAAGTAGTGCGTATTCAAAGTTCAAGCAAGTATGAGTGGTATATTAAAGTGAGTATTATTTTTAATTGTTTCCTTTCTTTAATTTTTCCTATATAAAAATTATTAAGGTTGTAAGGCTTTTTAAGGCCGTTATAGTCCAGTGGTAGTATCAGTAATAGAAGTAGTAATAATAATAATAATAATAATAATAATTGTAATGGTAGTAATAGTAATAATAATGATGACAGTAGTAATAGTAGTAGAAGTAGTCGTAGTAGTAGAAGTAGTAATAGTAGTAGTAGTAGTAGTAGTAATAGTAGTATTAATAGTAATAGTAGCAGTAGTAGTAATAGTAGTAGTAGGAGTAGTAGTAATAGTAGTAGTAGGAGGAGGAGTAGTAATAGTAGTAGTAGTGGTAGTAGTAGTAGGTAGTAGCAGTAGTAGTAGTGGTAATAGTAGTAGTAGTAATAGTAGTAGTAGTAGTAGTAGTAGTAATAGTAGTAGTAGTAGTAGTAGTAGTAGTAGTAGCATTGGTATGAAATATATACACGTAAAATTGATTTTTAAAACTTAAGAGTATTTTTAGGTTCGAAAACCTAACGAAATAAACAATGTCTGAAGCGTTTATACGAACTTCTTTGGAATAATGATGAACATCAAATGTAGTAGGGTTTTTTTTTCTTGTATCGCAAATAATAGGACCAGGTCCTTCGAATGCTATATATATATATATGTATATATATGTATATATATATATGTATATATATATGTATATATATATATATGTATATATATGTATATATATGTATGTATATATATGTGTATATATATATATGTATATATATATATATACGAGTAAGCGATTTTGCTATTAAATCAATCCTGTTGATTTTATTTCACTGTTATATATATATTGTATTTACTAGGATGAGCCCCCCGTTTTCGGTTCTTGTAGGGGTGCTCATTTCAATATACTTTTTACGGGTCACGACATCAAATATATTATATTTGCTTCCAGGCGGTATCTTGTTTAGACCTAATATGCATTTTATCAATTTCGATATTAGCTACAACTTTTATCTAGTTACATAAATATCTCCATTTTTCTATCTTCTTCTGTTGTTTCAAAAGTATATTTGTGTTGTCTTACTATCAGTTAATAGAGAAATTCTGTAGAACACTTTTAATGAGTGCCCAGGGGGCTTAAATGTATGTCTAATTTGATATACTGTATATAAAAACAATGGAAAAAGTTACAAAATTCCAAAGAGTTTAATTTTTAAAGTAGTAATCTTAGGAAGAAGGAATAGAAGTAAACAGGATTAAACTACAATTGTGTGTAGGTCAAGAAAGGTAAATATTTCATTGATGTTGGCAGTTATAAAAGTAAAAAGGTTCTATTACGTTGTTTACATGTCGTTCCCTTATTTTCAATGTAATTATTTATAAATTTTGATTTGGTTGCCTGTATCAAAATCATTTTTCAATCGCTTTATAATTTAATACTGTATTTCTCTTTCCTGAAAGTGGGTATCAACTGATGAAGAGTTATGGAAGTCACTTGGAGGAAGACTTCTTAAATTTGACATCAGATGTGTGAACCAGAATAACTCCAATACCTTCATTTCATGTATCAATATTAAAATTGTAGGCGGGTATGATGGTAAGTTGACTATTGGCACTAGCTTCAAATACTGTGCATTGTTTATTTATTTGTGGTCATTGTGGTAGTAATACTAGGAATATACGACCCTCCTACTAATACTCGTCTTTTAGTGTTCATCAGGTATTAGCAAGAGGGTAGTTATCCTGATGGCTCACTCGCAAGGCCATTCTACTAGGACTGATATATTACTTACAGTTACCCATGATGAGATGGGCTTTCAGCTGAGTTATGAATGTGGCTGGATTGTTTGTCAAAATTGAGTTCAAACTAAAACTTGGTATAACAGTATCTGACCAACCTCCTCCCACAATTCAACCGCTGTCATCTTTTTCTAAATTTTCAATAGCACTCTTTTGGAATTGTGATACTGCTCTCAACCAGCAAGTGGTGTAAACCCCCCACTTCAAATCTAACCCTCGTCCTCCCGCATTTCCACTGCTCTTTTGTTTCAAACTTCAACAAGTGGATGTTGGAAATGTGATACTTGTGCTGTATTTATTGACGAAGAGTTTTACTCAGTAAAACACTGAGTTGCACAGGGTAATAATTGTAACAAATAATTGTAATGATAATTCCGTTTATTACGATTTGTAACTAAAACATTAGGTCCAGCAGAGTGTAAATGTAAAGTTCGGTCAAGAAAATATACTTTTTGAATATATATATATATATATATATACTGTCAGAAATGGGATCCGAACTTACGCCAGCATTCGTGGACCAGAAACCTCTTGTAAGAGGAAGGTCTTACAATCTTGAGTCTGGCGTCTTAGACAGCTCGACCGTCCTGACACACTTTTAATGGGGAAGATTACTACTCAAATAACAAAGTTTTGTTTCATAAGCAACATGTAATTACTTAATTACTCATTAGTTTATTGAAATTCCCAGGAATATAATTAATTAAAAAGTTGCGCATTTTGTCAATACATTTCCATAGCCAATTTTGTTGCGATAGCTTTAAAAACCAGGCTGTGTCCAAAAAATTAGGCCGAATAGACACCCACCACCTGGTGCAGGATAGAACAAAGATTCTGGCGGGAAAACTGCGCCAGAATATAGGCCTGCTGTCTGGGTCCGATCGATAGCAGGACAAATTACAAATAATGGGAACCAGGTGAAAGATCTGGAGGATATGCATTTCAAAGATGCTGAGAATATTCATCACTTCTATTTAGTCGATCTCTCTATCGAACATTCTTGACAATATTTTCAGCTTTTCAGATTACTTCTTGGTAAATGTATTGTACTTGTATCCTGACATTTCTCCAATAGGTCTTACTAACTGTTAAGATATTCCATAGCCTTTTATATTTTTTATTATATTCCCTTTGTAGATGCTGTCAAAACTCATACTAAAATCTACAAATAAGAGTACCTCCTTAACGATTATTCCTCAAACTCCATCAATAATGCGACGCAGTGCTAGCGTCTGCTTCAGTTAAATATTTAGAGGGTAAACCAATCTGATTGGATCTTAAATCTGGATCACGTTTTGGCTGTACCCGTGCGCTAGGTGCTATTGTTCCCATTTAAGATCTCTTTCTTAGTATTATTACGGTTATCAATTTGATTAATATGCTCCCAACTTTCAACGTGTTTTGCACTCACGTCCGTATTCTCATGTTTTGCAATCATTGTCTGATTTTTTCTCAAAAGCTTTGCCATAAGCAGCTTTTATTTTTTGTCCCTTTTATTCAGCATTTGCTTGTTAAGATTGTTTGTTTTTGCCTAACACATTCAAAATGCAACATTTAATTATTTCGAGTCTATATTACTTGTACCTCATTTGCTGTGATTTCCTTTTTTATTTTTTTCTCAGAGTAATCAAGTTGTTTGTCATGCAAGTTCTTGTGTCAGTACAAATCCGTAATATGGTGTTCCACTGCATGGTGTTCATTACAGAGTTCATCATAGCTATTTTGGATTAACACTGAATATAGCTGTTGTAGTTTACTGTATTTTCAAAGTAGCTTTAAGTCACGTGGCTTAGCTGTTCTTCTTCTTCTTCTTCTACTTTTTTACGGCCATTTTCCAACCCTCAGGTCAGGTCAAATCTTCTCCATTTTTCTGTGTATCCCGTTTGCCCCCTTTACGTCCACATTGTCGTAACCCACCCCACTCCACTGACTTGCCTCTATTTTGTCCCCACCTTACATACTCTCGATTTCCTCTTATTATCCTCAGCCTTTCTGTACCATTGAAACTAAATAGCAGAATTTATACCTTTTGCTTATTTCTTGCTCATTTGCACCCTTCATTATGGTTATATATAACTATGGTTCTAAACATTTCGATTGTTATGTTTTCGGGGCCTGCAGCCTTGCTTTGCTTTGTTGGCTTAAAAGCAGTTGGTGCTTTATCTCCAGTAATGTTTCTGTCAGGTCCTTCGACTTTGGCAGCTTTTTGAAGCTCTTGCTTCTCATTCTCTGTGTTTAGTAGTTCCTGAAAGTATTCTTTCCGTCTTTCCAATATCTTATGTTCTTCTGTCTTTCCTTCCTTGCCTTTTTTTTACTAAAACTTCTCCAGCATCGTTCTTGGCACGGCTTCTTGCTTTCACTATTTTGAAAATATATCCTTAATGTTTCGCTTTTGCCACGGCTCTTTTAGTTTCGCGCGTTGCATTCTTGTATCCGTCAAATGCATTATTGACATGCATCCTCTTGAAAGCCACATTTTTCCTTTTAATCATCAGTTGGACATCCTCGGACCACCTCAACCCCTTTTTATTACTTAGTTTCCTGGGCCCCTTTTTGCCCCAGACTTCAACTGTTTCTTTCTTTAAGATTTTCTTCATGTGTTGCTATTTTGCTTCCACAATAGTTTACATTGCAATCACATGCCTACTAGCACATATTGGTAAAGAGTTCATATGAATTGGGAGCAGTACCATTTTGTTGTGGACTCTAACTAGGTTCCAAGTAAGGTTTGAAACCGTACCCTTAACGCCATTAGGCTTGTAAGGGAATCTGGTTTATTTATCGGTCAGTTTTGACTGATTGGAACATGTGGTTCTAGTCTTAAGAGAGAAAAAATAATTGGGACCGGAAGTATTGTAGCTAAGAAATAAACTACGCTATTTTTACAAGGCTTATTTTCACAAAAATTGAATGAAAACCCCTTATACTTATTTATATATGTATANCATTTTACTCTAGTTTTAAAGTGAATTAAAGCACTCTTTAGGGCTATTTCATCACTGAATTTGGGGCAAAGTCTTTCGATAAGGGTGGGTTTTTAATGTTAAGTTTTACTTTTTCCTGTTGTTTTTACCTCTCTATTTCCTATGGACAAATGTGCAATAAACTACAGTTGGCATTTCCTGTTTGTTACCAACAATTTCAGTTTTGTTTTTGATTTCCAAAATTTTAAGAGATATTTTACTGATGAAACTGTCCGATGACATTGTTCTTGCAGAATTAGTGGTGGTAGATAATATATGGTTGCGTCAATTTTTAAACTGAGTAGACATGCCTACTAGCACATATTGGTAAAGATTTCATATGAATTGGGAGCAGTACCATTTTGTTGTGGACTCTAACTAGGTTCCAAGTAAGGTTTGAAACCGTACCCTTAACGCCATTAGGCTTGTAAGGGAATCTGGTTTATTTATCGGTCAGTTTTGACTGATTGGAACATGTGGTTCTAGTCTTAAGAGAGAAAAAATAATTGGGACCGGAAGTATTGTAGCTAAGAAATAAACTACGCTATTTTTACAAGGCTTATTTTCACAAAAATTGAATGAAAACCCCTTATACTTATTTATATATGTATAGTTAGGAAATCAGTTAATACAAATCTTTCGTATGCTAAGTAATGTGTGTGATTACCACCTTCTTTGTTTAAAACAATAAGATGCTTGGTGGTTTTTTTCAAGATGAAAAAGAACTGGCTTCTTATAGTGACACCGATTGCCCAGTCACCTCCAAGCCCCCAGACATTATAACAACGGCAACATTGAAGGTGAGTTAATGTTTTGAAGATTGTGTTAATGCATCTACTTAAGAAAATATTAGAAAAAGTGATGTTTGGTTATCTAGTATGGGTAATTCTGTATCATGTGAGCAGATGAGGAATACATTAACAGTATGGATTTAGCTGAATTTTTAGTGAAGACTTTAAGGTTGGTTAGTACACATTACATATAAAATTTTATGTTCTCCGGAATTATGAGGTTTTAAATATTTCAACGTTTTTTGGCTTATAGCAACCTCCAAAACCCTAAATAATCATACCTTGTGTTTAAGGTACGTTATGGGGCCATTGGAGCCTCATTTCAAAGCATTTTGAAATTACAGAATAGTTTCTGTAGTGTAGGCACCAATTCTTTTGTTATTATTAATTGAAGAATTACTTTAGTTTTGAGCTAACCTAGGAAATCAGCACATCCCTCCATTCCCTGTTAAAATTTTGTTTATTTCATCTTCAGCGTCCTGATTATTACGTGACTGACATGATTTGTTGTCCATAGAGCATTAAAGTAAACTAGACCAAATTTTCATCGTTCGCTGACAACAGATGAATCCATGGTTAATTCCTTAATTTCAGTGCCGTCTTCCTCCGTGTTCTATTGGGGATAAACCATAAAATGTTTAGCTTGAATTTACTATCAATGTATGGCCTACCAATTGGATTTTTACCGGTGTATTTATTTGCCCTCAGTAAGAGAATTTGCTTGAATCATGTGCCATATTAAATCCATCAAAATTATTTCTGGTGAGAATACTATTTTAGAATGTAAAATTGTTCTATTTTGTTTTGTTTTACATAGTAGATGCTGTATTACGTTTTTTAAAGTTTGTGTTCATGTAAAGGCTTGGCCTTCAACAGCAAAGTTAAAGCTTTCAACGCTTTATTGCCCATTGTAGAGTTGCATTTTATAGAGTTACGTATCAAAGGTGTATTTTCCCAAGGCAGCTGCATCGATTTGAAATAAAAGTGTTGTGCGTAACACGTGTAGAATTTTAGACAGACGTGGATGTTGCCCAGAATATAATAGGATCCATTAAGCGAAACAATTATGACCAGATCTTTTCTAAGCCCCCAACTTTTCCCATACTTACATACACTTTGTTCTTCTTTCACCGTTATGCTCATGTTTATATGCCTGGTTTTGACCTTACTCCCTTTTTTATCCTCAACCCTCTAGTCTACCACATTGCTTTACTTTCTCCTGTTCTCAGCAGAGGAGAGGAGAAGAGACGGGAGAAGGGGGGCGGGGGAGCACAATGATCAGACAGATTCAAACTTTTCTTGATATTTTAGATATTTGCACATATAATAACGGGTTACAGTTTGCGTAAGAAATGCAAATCAGTTATCATTTGATTAAATTCAATAATTTTTTTTAGAAAACAGTACCAATTGCTTTAACATTGGCACCTTCAAATAAAAGTAGTCGGAGTTTAGTACCCATCACTGGAGGAGCTGTTGGTGTTTTGCTACTTATTGTCATTGTCATTCTGACAGTTTGTATTATTCGTCGGAGGAAAAAGTAAGCATGGGTTGAAATCCTCTTTTTGTGTGATTTTATATCGACATATACGCATTTTCGGGCATCTGGAATATGTACTTTGTATATTTGTATTTATATTTAGCTGTAACGACCATAAAAGAACTGCTAGAAGCAGGTCTTACGAGAGATGGTCGGCCTACCTAGGTAAACAGGTAAATTTGAAACATAGTAATCATGGCAAAAATTTTAAACAAATTATCTGTGCCCAATATACTAAGATAAAATGCCTGTCAAAGCAACACTCCTGTTTCTTTTTCTTTTTTCATTATGTATTTTGTTGTAGTACAAATTAACGATAGGTCTATAAATGATTCGTTGAAAGGTTTATAGGCTATTTGATGGACAATGGTTACAATTCTGATAAGATTCTCAAAAAGATTCTGAGTATAACTGATTATAAGAAATACCATGGTAGGAATACTTAGTGTCAGGTATGGGTCTTTGGTTTATTTGGAGCTGACCAGATATCATCTCGTCCTTCCCAAATTATAGGATCCAACCCGTAAGCTCTTCCATGCAGTATTTTTAGGCACCTACCTTTTGCTTGAGTAATTGGGAAATTAGTATCCTGCAGTCTTTTCTGATCATATAATCTGATTTTAGTCTGCTTTTCTTCAAGCACCTTAATTTCTGTGCTGTTTTATTTCATTTGTGCCATAACATGCAGCTTTCTTTTTCGATTTTGTATTAAACGCTTTGTTGGTATGCACTGAATTGAAGGCAGTTTTTCCATTTAGGTGCATTTATTCATGTTTTTCGCTTTGCAAGGAACCGTTGTTGATGTTATTTTGATGTCGCTAATTTTCCTCTTGTTTTCGTTCTCAATCATCTGTGATGTATTTTCTCTGGGGTAAAGCTGATCCCTAATGTGTTTTAAGGTGAAAATTCGATGCAGTTTTTTGCGCTGTTATAAATATTTTTGAGAAAGTTTGAGAAAAGACTCGCGTTTGTTCTGCTCTTTGTTTCTGTTTAATAGAATTAATTGTATTTTTCCCCTGTTTCTGTGTTCGATGGGATATAAAGGTTATTGTTGAAAAATTTTTGTTTAATACTGTTCCTTTGTTGTCATTTTAAGTTGTTAAATATGATTTTGTTGTAAGAATTGCCTGGTAACCTGGTTAATGGGAAGTTGCATTTGTTTGATGATAGAAAGGGTATGCTAGCAATAGATGTGTACGTTTAGCATTCAGAGCACTGCACAGAAATCGCATTGCGTCAAACCTGTTTCCAGCCATCGCAATGCCTTGTTTTAATTAAACATTCGGATTCCTCTTTTCCGTACCAGTTCTAAGTCGATTGTTAATTGCCTGGCGAACTGCCCATCAAGGGCAAAGGTGGGTCAGTCCACAAGTGCCGCAATTTGGTCCAACCTCGGCCCGGTCACAACTGCACGGCCCTGGCCCTGGCCCCAAACAAGAGGGAGAGCACAGGTAGGGCTACGAGCCAGGGCCAGTACAGCTTGTCCACTACTAGCAATTCGCCATTATCTTTCTTGAATGGCTGTTATGTTGCCGCTTTTTAGGATGTATCTTAATTTTTTGCTGATCTTAATTTTATCTTGCTGAAATGTTTATTAGTACCAGTCATTCTGTCTGTTTTCAGCTCTGTTGTACCGAAATATTGAGTTTGGTTTTACTTTTTATACTGTATAATATATGTAATTGTTACAATTGGTAACAATAATATTATATTTTAATATAATGGTATTGTGACTGGTAAAAAAGTTAGCGGCTCTCGGTTTCAGGTTGTTAAACAATCATCAGGCTACAGGTAAGAAAGAAATAACTTCCGAGTAACTACTTAAAATACACCAAACATTTATAATATTACCCATTACTCTTTGCTACACAAAAGCAAGATGGGCTTTATTCACTTTATGTTAGCGACAGTAAGTTTACTTTAATGTTGGCGGAGGAGCAAAAGCTAAATAGATATCACTTTGAAATATTGAACAACGTTTTGGTTTTTTGATAGACATAATAGTTCCAGTAATTGGGAAATGCACTATCACAGACCACGTACTGACGATATTAACAGAGGAAAGGGTAAGAACCAACAGAATATTGATGTTATTTATTGTTCTGTATAGAAATAATTTTTTATTAGGAAGTATATATATATATATATATATATATATATATATATATATATATATATATATATATATATATATATGTACTCAAGCTACAGACAGTACTGTTTCGCCCTTTGTGGGTTCATCAGTGCAGCACAGAGTTTCTGAGACATAACTCTCAGGCCATGTTGCCGGAGCAAGCACAGCTTAAAAAGTTATTGTGGGATCCTGTCAGAGTGCTCAAACTACGCATGCGCAGTGAGCTCCGCATATATATATATATATATATATATATATATACTTATATATATAAGTTTGGTTAAGCACTCTATCTGAGATGGGAACCTGTTGTTAGCGTAATGCAATGCTCACTGCACATGCGTGGTTTGAGCACTCTGGCAGGATCCAACAATAACTCTTTAACCTGTGTTTGCTCCGGCAACATGGCCCGAGAGTTATCTCTCAGAAACTCTGTGCTGCACTGATGAACCCACAAAGGGCGAAACAGTACTGTCTGTAGCTTGAGTATATATATATATATATA
>RDPX01000137.1:1777807-1837033 GCA_003991215.1 Morbakka virulenta | reverse complement strand
GCCACCCTTGTTTTATCGGGTTCTCTTGACTCCTCCTCATCACGTGCCCATACCATTTCAACCTTGCTTCTCTTGTCTTGTTGGATATGTTTGTGACGCCAACAAACCTTCGAATGTCTTCGTTGGTGCGGTGCTCCAGGAGTGAAATGCCACACATCCATCTCAACATCTTCATCTCTGTCGCTTCCAGGGCCCTCTCCTCTGCCATTCTCAGGGCCACCGTTCCAACCCATATAGTAGCACAGGTCGAATGACTACTGTACAGACCTTGGTCTTTAGCTTCAAAGGCATCTTTTTATCACAAACTACCCCGCTGACCTCTCTCCATTTTTTCCATGCTCTGCTAACCCTGGCGTTTACCTCTTCCCTGCACCCACCCTGCTCGCATATCACTGAGCCTAGGTAAGAAAATTTTCCCACTTGACTGATTTCGGCATTTTTTGTAGCAGTCAATACTAAAAAACATAGCCTTTGTTAAACACAGGGCTTCAAAATATCTTGATATTAAGAATTTGAGCATTACACATTCCTTTCTCGCGATTCCATTTGGAACACATACTCCACACACGTGCATCCCTCCACCTACACACTCCTCGAGTTTTTGTAATACAAAGATGGGAGTTTACTTGTGCTCGTTTACTTAAACGTAGTACTCATTACATTAATTTTACCCCAGTATAACGCTGTGGAAACGTATCTCGTTAATCCCCATCCAGCGTATGGGGTTAGGTGGATTTACAGCTTTTCGTAGTTTTCGTTGCAAGTTTTATGGTTCGAACCATAGGTGAAGAGTGGTATATTTGACCTGTCCCTGCTTGGACTTGCCTGAGGGTACTTTGCCATGACCAACTGTTCCCTGTCCGATATTTTAAAAAGTATTTCAAGAAGTGGACGTAATCACCACATATTGATGATCGTTAACATAAAACCTTAGCTCTTTTTTATTTTTCCATTTTTGGGTGGGATAGGGTGGGGAGAAATTTGATGGGGGATTGAGGTGGTAATCGTAAAGTTTGGGTTATGAAAAAAAGTTGTTGCGGAAGAGTTCCATCCTCGGAATGAACAGATAAGATAGATGCTTTTTGTTTGTTACATAAAATAGAGTTTCGTAAAAGGTACACCATAAGCCCATTGGCTGACTAGTTTCATCATGAAACCCATCCTTGCTCCAAACACATATTAATAGTTTTGGACGAAATAAAGGTTCAAAACGTTATGAGGTTTTCAGTTTCTGGTGGTGCCCGGACATAGGATAGTGTCGAATCCATTATTTTATTCTGCCTTTGCAACATATTCGTTTTTAAACGTTGAATTGCACACTGATGATGATGAAGTTCCTAAAATATTTTCGTAAAGAAACGTTTCTTCAGTACTCTTTGTTTTGGTCTACAGCTTTTGACCGATAAATGAAGCATACACTAAGAATGTTGTAAAAAAAGTTTGAAGGAGAAGCCATAGCTAGCTATTAAAAAGTATTGATTCACAACATTTGAAAGTCAACACATCTGATTGCTTTTGATTGGATAGAATTTGTAGTGGATAATAAGGCATTGCATTATTCAATGTCCAGTGCACTGCAGAATATAGAAGTACAGAATATTGACGGGGAGGCCATATTTACGAATAACCCAAACACCAGGCTACAATTTGAATTTTAAAACCTACTGTTGGGTTTAACAAATAGTGCAAGCCGGTTTTCGCAAAGAGGTGCAGTATAAATAGTGTTTTATTTTAATCATTGGGGAGTTCGCAAATCCTCACTTGTAGCATTTGATAGAGTTTATTCTTATTTTTATAAATGACAATTAGTTCAGTGATAATATGCTAGTTTTGTATGTTTTGTAACTCACGATTAACTAGTTTCTATGTTTAAAGAAAGTTAAAAGCTATTTTTATTTGACTATTTAGTCATTTCGTTGAAGCACCATTTCCTTTGAAAATTGTGAATTATGTAAGCTTTAAAATTTCATTAATTTTAATTAATTTTTCATTAAAGAACTGGTTTTCTTTTTTCTCAATTTGGGTGGATTCACAGCCATTAGAATTGATAAATTAGAATTATAAAGTTAAAAACCCCTTAGTTTTAGATACAAAAAAAAATTTACTATGCCCCCAGTTCTTAAAATTCATCATCGGAACTTCCGATTTTATTTTTCTTATTGATTTTGCATTCCCTAATTAGGCCAACAACGTCGAAAAGATTTATATTATGCAATCACATTAGATTACAGTGGCACACAGTCCATGGTTTTCAAACTTTGTTTTCTCCTTCGACACCGAATAATTTATACTTTATATCTTTCCTGTGTTAATTGTTTCTACAGAAATGTGGATGTAATGGATTTTCACTACTGTCTTACGTTTGATGTTAGTAATGCATGAACACATCATTTACTGAGACCTAATCCAGAATGTTGAGTAGAAAACCCCAATTGCATGGGATAACTTATGGCAGATGCAATTCCATTTGCTCATCTTTATATCTTAGTAAAACCTTGACTTTATTCTTGCTTAACTTTTGCAGTCACCACAATGTAATACTTTATTTAAAGAAATTAACCACTGATTATATTAATTGAAACGTATTTGCTCGGAACATACGGGAACGAGTGTATACCTAAGTCAGTAATTGGTATTTTGTATCCATCGCTGCTGAAACCAATTGGGGATTTTAGACCTTGAAATGCCACAATGTCAGGGAATCGTGAGATGGTCACGCGTAGCTATCTTTCTGTCTGNCCCAATTGCATGGGATAACTTATGGCAGATGCAATTCCATTTGCTCATCTTTATATCTTAGTAAAACCTTGACTTTATTCTTGCTTAACTTTTGCAGTCACCACAATGTAATACTTTATTTAAAGAAATTAACCACTGATTATATTAATTGAAACGTATTTGCTCGGAACATACGGGAACGAGTGTATACCTAAGTCAGTAATTGGTATTTTGTATCCATCGCTGCTGAAACCAATTGGGGATTTTAGACCTTGAAATGCCACAATGTCAGGAAAAGGGAATCGTGAGATGGTCACGCGTAGCTATCTTTCTGTCTGCCTATCTATCTATCTATCTATCTATCTATCTATCTATCTATCTCTATCGATCCATCTATCTATCTATCTATCTATCTATCTATCTATCTATATTCATCCATCCATCCATCTACCTATCTATTTAGAACACCATTGTCGCATTCTGCAATTCTGCATCCTTTTTCCCTTACTAAGAGGCACCCAGCTTGTCTCCAAAGGTGTTTCGAAATGTGACTTGCTTTTTACTATTGCTTTCTGAAATTCCTTGTCGCTGCCTCGCGTTATCACTTCAACATTACTAACGCCTTTATTCCAAGGTATTGCTCATCTTTGCACACGTCAGTCTTTCTTACGTTGTGGTTTGAAATAATCTATCATTCACTACCATATGTAAGGGCCCATCACATTGACCTACGTTTAAATCAATGTTTTGTCACCTTTTTATCACTGAATTTACACATGAATTTCAAGGACCAATACAAGATGACGGAAAGCAGAGCAATATTCAAACAGTTTTTTCATTTTACAAGACGATTTTTAATTTAATCTTTTAAAGAGCTGGAAACCTAACATTACAAAAAGAAACCCGTAGAAAGGAGAACAGAGTTGATCCTTCATTAAACATACAGCTTTTGAGATGGAGGAAAGAGAAATTATTCAGGAGAGATAGGGAGTACCTCGCAAATATCATTCTATTTGGAGTAAGTATGTATTCGGCCTTTGCCCTTCTCTTAGTTCATGAAAGCATGATCAAAACAGAGGGGTTTTTGTTTCAAACATGTTTAAAAAGAAAGAACATCTCTGATTCATGTGCTGGTACATTAGTTTCGTCTGCTTATAAATAGATCTTTCTAATCGATCTGACTGGTGATATGTAACTTATTCAAGGATCGTACAGAGCTTTTATCCTCAAGAACGTACAGACGTTTTTTTAATAGACACCTGTTATGAAAACACTGACGTTAAAATTAACTGACGTTTTGGAACTAATACCAAACTGAAGCTCAGGCTGCTGCCATGCATTTTTTAAAACAAAATATATGGTAATAACATTTTTACTGAAAATTTTTCTGCGGCAGCAGATTGATATGAAATTTTAATGTAAAAGTCGATAACATACACAATAATAATATTTTGTATGAAGAAAATTGCTTTTTTTAATCTGGAAATAAATCGTGCTGGGAGAGAGCGGGGTAAAGGCACATCACTTGCTGACAGATAGGGGTAGCACCGCAAGGTAATCCGGACCCACGTAGTTTAAGGGAAGGTTAACCTGCCGGATAACCACTCACCCTTCAAGCGTGGAAGTTCGATGTCCGACAACACCTTTCTTTTAAGTACTATAATAGCTTTTATCATCGAAGATTCTAATGTGAGAATCATGTACAGCAGAGAAGTAGTAGCACACACCCCGGAAGAAATGGAGGGGCACCAACTGAAGATACCTGAGATTACTAAGAGTAGATAGAGGGATGAAGGCTGAAGGTGGCCTCAGACCAGCCATGATTTTCAGCGGATATGAAGAACTTTGTGCGGGTGGTGTTATTATTATCATAAGTCAGCAAGCAAAGAAATCACTGATATAATAGACTTACCCACAAGAGGATCATTACAGCAAGATTATAGCCAAGGAAAATGAGTCACACAAGTGTACGCAGCAGAGAAGGAGAATGTGGAGAAGGAGCAGTTGTACTAGAAGCTACAAGAATCACAACTGAATGTAACAAGAATGGCATCGCCATTATCATGGGTGGCCTCGATGGTGAGGCTAAAACTGGCAACAACGGATATGAAAAAACAATTGACGTACCTGAACTTGGAACACATGTGAGTTCTGTCAGCTGGAGAGATTTGTGATAACAGTCGTATTATTTCCCCACAAAGATATCGGCAAAGCAACATGGGTGTCAGCGGACCACCTTATTGCTTTGTGGATGAGACAACAATGAAGTCTGTACTGGACTCCCAAGTACAGAGGAGAGCTGATATCAAGAGTGACCATTATCTTATGAGGACCAGCATCAAAATAAAAGAGAAGCTATTAAGAAAAAGATTGAGAGTACTCGTTCAGAGAGGATTGAAAACAAAATGAAGGAAGAGTATATAGAGAAAGATCGGGAGGTGAAGAGGAGCGTGAGAGAGAACAAGAAGAGGTGGATGTCAGACAAACCAGGAAGATCTAAGAATTCAGCGGATAATGAATGGCAGGATGAACTACACAGTGTAGCACAGGAGCTGACAGGCTGGAGCAGCCGACAAGCAGGAACAGTGAAAAAAAAAGTAACCAGGTTGGCGCGGCGGAAGAAAAATTTCCCTGTGGTGCTTAATGGAGATACATCTGAGGAACCACGACAAGAAGAAAGAGAAAAGAAAAATTTGACATCTCAGTGGAAGCACCAACCACATCAGATGTAAAACTACACTTTAGGGCCTCAAAAGTGGAAAATCTTTTTGAGCAGACCAAATGTCAGCACAAATGCTCAAAAGCAGAACTTAAGGATACAAGTCTGAAAGTAAAATGGATTATTGACCTTAATTGGGAAAAAGAGACACTTCTAACAGAGGATAAAATGGCGCATCTGCAAAATTACGAAAAAAAGCCAACTGCGGAACTGGCGTGGAGTTCCTACCTCTGAGTAGCAAAGTGCTCACCGGGATAATTATCAACAGAATCAAAAGTGAATGGATTACTTAGGAAAGAACAAGCCGGTTTTAGGATTGGCAAAGGAACCATTGAATAACTATTTACCCTGAGGAGTATTCCGGAGCACGTCAACAAACGGAGCACTATTCTGTAGATTCACTTTGTCAGCTTTGGGAAGGCATTTGATTCCATCCATAGAAACAGGCTTTGAATCGCTATGCGTCGATATGCAATTCAAAAGAAGCTTTTCCAGATTCTGAGGTCCCTGAGTGACAACTTCCAGTGATCAGTCATAGACCAGAACGAAAAAGACAGACTGTTTCCCAGTGAAGACCGGAGTGAAAAGGGGAGTTTAATGTCAGGATTCTTGTTCCGCCTAGTGATTGACTGGGGAACACGAAAAACTGTAGAATACGAGAGAATTGGATTCCGATGGAATTACACAGTTATGCTGAGAGATTTTTGCTCTGCAGATGATCTTGCTCTTCTATCCTCAGCAACGAATCATCTCTAACACATAGCAACTAAACTTGAATTCAATGCACCAATGGCTGGACTAAAGTAGAGGTACGAGAAATGCAAAGTCAGGAAAACCAGCAGTAAAATAGATGGCAAGTTGAATGTTGGAGAGCTTCACGAATCCCGCTGCTAGCGTTACAAAGGATGGTAGAGGCACGAAAGATGGAAAAAGAAAATAGATTTAACCAGCACACAGATCAAGAGGCTTTCGAACATATGGCAAAAATGAAACAGCAGAAATATCCTAAAATCCCTTTTTGAAACGCCTTGCCTCATCAGTGCTACTCTATGGATGCTAGATCTGGAAGCTGACCAAAGGAGAGAAAAAGAAATTCGACATCTTTTAGACCCTCAATTCAAATTTAACCCCAGAAAAGGACATTGATTTAGCTTTCTCACTTTTGAACACGCTGGCAAGGCAAACTTAGGAGAGAAGTATTATTATCTCAGTGTTTCTATACCGACACAAAAAAATCCATGATTTCTCTATCACTCGAGCCACAAGATGAGATCAAGAGAAATAAATCGCACCTGCACTATTTAATCGAACTTTAGACATACTGAGATGCTTCTGATTTTTTAAAATGACATTGATAGATCCTAGACCTTCTATGAGATCCAATGACTACAGCAAAGGGATAAGTTGCAGAGTTAACAACAATATAGACAGAAAAAGTTTAAGGGATCTAAAAAACAAAGTAAGAAAATATGGGATTTCCGAATCTCCCCTGACGTTTCAGAATCAGTAAGAAAATATCCAAAGTTTTCTAACAACGTAAATTTTGACTCCATTTTTATTCAAAGGAAAACTGACCCAGAGTCCTGCCAAACACAAAACCCAGTAGAGGAGAAAGGAAACAAAACAGTTTATTTTATAGATGGGTTCACGTCAAAGGTCTCTTAACCAGGGTTACAAAAAATCCCATCCCGATACTATTAAAAAATGCGGACTTGCAAAAGAATTACCTTGCTAACTATCGTGTTATGGTCACTATTTTTGGAAAGAAACTGGATCGAACTGATTTTGGATGTTATAATGTTGTAAGTATCCAGCTGTGTTCCCAATTTATCAGATTTATTATTCTTATTTGCTGGTCGTTCTACATTTTAGATTGCTTTCGACATGTGGGTTTTATCCTAATTTTGTCATTTTTATGTAACCATATGTAATTGTACTGGGCGTAGTTAAATGAATTTGCAGAAGAAAGTTAACATTCCTTAATTTTCAAAATACCTTTTGATGTCATATTGCTGTTGTTTTCGTGTTTATTATTTTTCTTCATATGACCGATAAAGCTATGCACAAGACCATAGAAAAACGGGAGACTTGACTATTAAGACTGTTTTTAGATTTTCTTCCCTGGGAGATAAAGTAGCCTTTCATCGTAATCATTAACTATTAAATTGACAAAGCAGAGATCGGGATTGTATACACGCTTCCATGTTGGACTGAGAAAAGACTTTGGAAGCTTTGGACAGTTGATCAGTGTTAGATTAGATGCCTACGCCCAGGCTACAATGAGATCCCCTTCTCGATAGTTGTTGGCGTAATACCAATTAGTACTATGGGAATTTGAATCACCTATGATGATTTTGTGCCTTCTTAGGCATTGTGAAGATGGTTCCGCCCATAAAAACCTGCTACCAGAAGGTTTGTAGATGGATGTAATCTGTATATCTTGAAGAGACAGTGTGATCAGTGCGATATTGTTGTCGTTTCTGGTATGGACTGTGTCAACTTGTTCCGAGTGAAGACGGCAGAACGATATTTGTCATGTCGTATTTTAGCAATCAGCTTCATGTTGGAAAGCGAGAATACTTGCCTTGGGGTCTGTGTAACCTTAAATGTTTGAGTAGGTAACAGCCAAAGCTGGTTCTGTTAAGAGCCCGTGTTTTTGACTTTGGTGCTAAGCCATTTTGGTGAGAACGATTTGTAGATGATTGTTATGAGCAGCACAGAAATCGGCCTATTGAGGTCAGTATCTCAGCGTTTCCCCTAATGCGCCAAAGAAGAGGCTTCCTGTGTGGATCCTGAGCTTTCAAACACTGCTCAAAATGAGGTCCTCCAATCCATACCAAAATCCCAACACCTACTAATTTCCATCAAATTGCATAGCACACTGAACATGTTGGATGTCCCTTTCAGATGCAGATTAAATATACGCAATAAGAATTGGGACGGTTTCAGAAATACCTTCGATCAACTACTAACTGGCCTAAGCCCAATTCCCTAGAAATACCATGCATTCAAACAACAAATGCACAATGCCGCGTGCTCTGACATTCCTCTTGCATGCCGTACAAAGTACCTTTCTGGGCTGACCAGTGACTCCCTAAACCTCTTAAAAGTTTATGAGGTAATGTTCAGTTCTGACCCGTTCAGCGATGACACTTCCATCTTGGAGAACAACTCCTTGATATGGTTGGGCTTGAACGAAGGGAGGCCTGGCAAGAAATGATTGAGAACACCAGCATGGCAATTGACAGCAAGAAAGCCTGGAGTTCCATTAAGAAGCTTGGAGCAAACAACACAGACCCTCCCGGACAAAGCAATGCCACAACCAATCAAGTTATTAGTCAGCATGTAGCAAATGATCGGAGTAACAGCAGAGGAGACGCACCGGAGTATACTTTTCAACCAAACTCTCAGCCCAAAACCAAAACATGTTCTATTTGATCCCCCTTCCTTCATTCTCGACCAAAGAACTATGTCAGTGTTTCACACAGCTCAAGGCGGGGAAAGTAGCAGGTCTTGATGATATCTTAACAGAGCACCTCAGAAACATGGGCTCTCAAGCGTTCACCTGGCTTTTGCAGGTGTTTAACGAATATCTTAGCACATTCCAAATCCCTGCGCTCTGGAGAAAAGTAAAAGTGGTTGCCGTCTTGGAACCCGGCAAAAATGCAGATGAGCCAAAAAGGTACAGATCCATATCACTGCTTTGTATCAGCTACAAGCTTTTTGAGAGACTCCTTCTCGTCCGGCTGAGTCTAATCGTAGAGCTTTAGTTGACATTCGATCAAGCTGGTTTTAGACCTGGCAATTCCTGCAAAAGCCAGCTACTGAAGCTCGCACAGCAAATAGAAGACGGGATCCAAAAGAAGCTTATAACCGGAGCAGCTTTCGTTAATCTGGGCGCTGCCTATGACACGATACAACACAGATTCATGATTGAAAAGCTGTACAATTTCACACCCGATATCAAGCTATGCAGTATTATCCGATCTCTGCTGTCAAATCGTAGGTTCTATGTCGTCCTGGACGACAGACAGTGACGATGGTTCAATCAAAGAAATGGACTCCCCGAAAGGTAATGTGCTGGAACCTATCTTGTTTAATATCTATACAAATGACTAACCGAAACCTGCTGACTGCAGTAGGTTCATTTACATGGATGATCTCTGCATCACTAGACAGAAAAACAGTTTTCGTGATGTCGAAAAGACGCTGGAAAATGCACGTAAAATGTTATCTGGGAGGGTAAACGAATGCACAAAGATCCTAACCCGGTGTACCTGGGCGTCACCCTTGATCGAACCCTCTCCTTCAAGGAACCTGTAAACAAGCTTCGAGGCAAAAGGGCCATCCAGAAATAATCTCTTACGCAAGCTTATGAACACAAAATATGGTGCAGTTCCCAATACAGTTCGCACTACTCCCCTCAGCCCCTGTTTCTCAGCTGGAGAATATGCCAGCTCTGCTTGGTGCCGATCTAGCAATGCCTGCCAAATTGTAACTGGCTGTTTAAAACCAACTCCTATAGTATGCATCTACGCACTCCCTGATGAAGTCCATAGTCTTGAACAACGCAGACAGGAAAGGGATAAAGGACATCCACTCCAAAAAACACCATCCCACTCGGAGGAAGCTGCCATCTAGAAACAGCTTTATGAACTCAATACAGCCCCTCTCAACACTTCTGGATAAAGCTATCGATGGGAAATGGTTGAACCACTGTTGAATAAGAATAGCAAGGGAGATTCATGGTTTACAAGGGGCATTATGCCAACTTGCCAGTGGTAATAACCTACCCTTGACTACCTGGAAGACTCTTAACCGATCGAGGGTTCGACATGGACGATGCAAAATCTCACTGATGGCCTAGCATATGAGTCCCCCCGATGCCTGTAAAGGTGGCCAGCAACAGACCATGGACCATCTCATGACCTGCAAGCTTGCGCCAAACTGCACCCCCGATGATCTAGCGAAACCAACAGATGCTGATGTGGCCTATGCAGATATTGGTCAAAGACGGTCTTATGAGAGTTGAGAGACCCAATGCATAAGAAGACTATAAAATTTTTCACATAAATTAGATAACAATTGCATAGATTACATGAATATGAAATTCTTGCGAAAGCAAGAACAAATTGAGAACAAATGAAGGCAGGGCATGAATGGCTAAAAAGTAAAAATGGTAAATTGAAAGTAAACTAAGAAAATCTTACTGTTTATATTTTGCTTCTTGTAACAAAAAATGACAGAACTCGATGACGACGATCAACTGTGATTGGGACTACTACTACTGTATACTTGTAAAGTAAAATTTGCTGCCTGATATGGAATTCGTCCTTATAACATAAAAACTAAATAAATCATATTTATAACCGACACGAGACGAAGGAGTCTAGTAAAAGTCCTACAAAAGGCCACTGATGATCAAAAGTGACCGTTTCTTATGTGTATGGCAGGTAAAATTAAGGATTATAGCCAATAGAAAGAAAAAATGCAATTTGAATTTTAACACGAGAGAGATAAAAAATAAACTTTCTGGAACTAAAAAACAGCTTCCTCAGCAAGCGTGACATCAGTTGAAAGAAAGTGAACGGTTTCAGTGGGGCTATTTTTGATATAGCACCTCAGCCAGAGGAGAAAGAAAGATCAGAAACGGATGCAAATAGGTATTTTTAACCTAGAAAAAGAGAGAGGGACTATGCCAAACAAATTTGCCGGACTGATGGAACAATTAAGAGCTCAATATGTTGAAATGGCTGCAAGACAGAAAAATATATGATACAAGAATATTTTTTAACAACATTTCCAAAGAACTAGAAAATTTTGTAGATTTTAACGAACGTTTTTGACATCATCTGCAGAGATACCATATGCCAAATCCTGAGGTTTCATTAAATTTCTGAAAAATGTTGCATGTTACTAAAGATTTCTACAACAAGTTCACAAATAGCGTTATCCTAGATGTAAACGATTCTCCCTTATCTCCAGATAGAGTAGCGCGTGCCTGTTTCGAACAGCAGTCAGCTGGGTATATTCGGAATTAACAAGAAAAAGAACTGAAAATCGGCAGGAAACAACTGAAATGTTCGAAAATCTGGAATATGAAGATGACAAACGTTTGTTTAGACCCATTAACAAACTCGTAGCTTGAATAAGAAGACATCTCGAAGAAGCAGCATTTGAAGTAGGCCTGGAAATATATCCTGAAACGAATATGTTTTTGGCACTCTATACGAGTGAAAAGTGATCAGTAAGAATAATAATTAGAGAAAGAGAGTCCGATACCTTTAAACATCTAGGTGTTAGAAGAAACAGAGGGCATTGATGAATTGTTAATATGGAAAGTTGATATGCAAAAAGGTAGAACTGCTTTAAAGTAATTCAGTGAGATTTGGATCTCAGGACTAATAACCCTTTAAAACTAAAATAAGAAATTTTACTCATGACACCAAATAAATTCTGTTTTACACCTTCAAAACCAGGATGAGTAGTTCAATGCTAGAGAAATGTTAGCCTATTCAACATAAATTTTTGAGAGAGATGAAGTCCTCTTGCAAAATATCATCTCAGACTACTCACTAGTAAATCAGAAAATTTATAGACCATTAACAACACCATCATTAAAAAACGAGTTGATCGGTTAGGCCTTGCCCTGAGAAGAGATTTCAAGGACGAGTTAATTGGTTGGACGTTTCTTTGAGAAGTGAATTAAAGGGCTAGTTAATTAGTTGAGCCTTACCATAAAAGATTTAAAGGAAAATTTAATTGCTTGGGCCTTGCCCTGAGAAGATATTCTCACACAGTTGAAAAAGTAGCATGCTTTGATAACTTCTTCATTTACATTAATTGCACTTAACTCTGAATCTATTGATCTGCGATTTAGAGACAAAGGTTTGATGTAGGGATATGCACTGAAACGTCAGAATTCCCAAAACACTCGAATGTTACCTGGTGATGATGGTGATGTCTCATAATAAGGCCACGTTTTATATTATTGTTGGTTTGGTACCTTTGAAGCACCAAAAGTAGGCACTCTTAAGAGAACAGCAAATTTTCTTGGGTGTATAACTCTGGATATCCTTTCAACTAAGACAGCAGAAAATAAATGAGTTGAGGTAGGACAAAGGTATGTGGACTGGAAAAATTATGTCTAATAAGTCTTATGGTGCATTTAGGAACGTATTAACTTAGTATATCAACTCAAAGCCTAAACTAAAACTAACTTGTTGCGATGTTTCTAAACATAGCTTCAGTAAGAGGGTGATTTCTCACCAAAAATTATAACACTGCTTGTTTTTTTAAACTGTAGTGTTTGTCTTTATTTATCTTCTTGGTTCATATTTTCCCTTGTCGTTGGTGATATTATGCCTGAACTTTTACCTCACATTTGTAAATTAGACAGATTAAATATATCCAGAATAAATATTAAGATTTCATCAGATAACTTTCTATTAAAGGAGACAAGAGCTTTTATGCCCCTGTCCAGTTGCTTGAATTTCTAACTTAGGTTGGACTACACTCTAATTTCTCTAGCATCACCCAGAGAGCATTTCTGTTGACAGTGTCGAAAGCCTTGGTCAGGTCCACAAACACTTGATACAGTGGCATTTGATGTTCAATGCAATTTCTCCTGGATTTTTTGGACGGGAAAAGTTATATCCATAGTCCCACTACCAGATCTGAAGCCACTTTATAACCAGGAATAGGACTAGAACAATCATTTTCCAATAGCCTCTTTAATAGAAGTCGCACAAAAGCTTTCCCAACAGCTACAAAGAGAGTAATCCCACGGTAGTATTCATAAACATTCTTCTGTCTCTTTCCTTTTAACAAGGTCACTAAGACGTCATCGACCCAATTCAACAGGAGAACCTGCCCAGATCTCTTTAATTCAAATTTACGTAGTTCCACCGAAAGACTATCTAAACCAGGTGCTTTGCCATAACTGGCGTGATAGTAAACTGAACCTCATCCAGTTTAGGCAGACGATCCATTTTGAATTCCGGGAGACTATGAATTGCATCAGCATCCACCGCTGAGAGATTGTGGAACACATCAGCAAAGTGTTCCTGCCATATTTTCAAAATTTTCTGTTGCTCCTTATTGACAATAAAGTCATCTTTCGACATCAACGGAGATATGAAAAAAGCAGGAGGATCAAATACTTGGCGCTTCTCTGTCATATTCATCCACCAATGGTTTTTCATTTTTCTTAGCTTTCTTTGCAATGTGGCTTTGACCTCTTTGTATTGCTGCATATTAGCCTTTGTTCAGAATGATTTTGACGAAGAGAGAGTTCATTAATAGCTTGTTTGATTTTTAGATTGTTCTCGTCGAACCAGTCACTACGTTTTCCCTTTAAAGCCAAGGACTTGAGCTTCAGCAGAACAAACCTGAGTCTTGACGTTCCCTCGCGTGTTGTCAAATGCAGGAACATTAGGCTGTTTTACCACACTCTTTTGAACTTAAGACAATTCAAACTTGGTAATTTGACACTCCATGTCTCATAATCTTTCCCAATACGGGCATTGAAATCACCGAGAAACACATGTTTTCATCATTTATTGGAGTAGATGGTATAACAAAGCGAAGAGATCCATAGAACCATAAGATGTCTTCGTTCCCTTTAAGGGTTGATGTATAGAACGAGAGAATAGTGATGAATATGTTGTTTGAGAGTGAAACACGAAGTCTCATGATGCGATTAGAGATACTGTAAGAAAATTCTACAGCACCAACCAAAGATGTTTTAATTGCGAAACCAACTCCATCATCTTTACATACACCCTTGGGTTTACCAAAGCAGAAGAGAGCGTAGCCTAATGACATCTATGTCATGTGATCGTCTCCAGAGAGACGGGTTTTTGATAGAGCTGCAATACCTATATCAAGACTCCCTACTTCTGTGACAAACATTGGCCTGAGCTCTATCGGGTTAGATGAAGCTTGGTCAAGAAGAGTACGTACATTCCCAAAGCATAGATTGAGTTTTACTCCTTTTTGATAACATATTGTACTTTCTGCTTAACTGAACCAACCTTGGCAGCAGAAAACTGAGCAATGACAGTATGACAGACAATTTTTAATGCACCTTTTCTAGCACTTTACCAAGACTCTGGGTGAGTAGTTCCCTCCGTAAACCAAGGCTGCTCAGTCTCAAGGACCCCCATCAGGATTGATCTTTGTCATGTGAAGACATAACAACGATGTTAAGATAGGGTACCTGTCGTCTATGTGTAGAATTGTGATTGTATACCTCCAACTGGTTAGGTCTGTACACGTCGTTACTTCTCTATCGCCATGGGACTCTCATTTGAAATAAAAGACAGATAAAAAAGATCTGAAGTAACATTTGTACATCACTGGATTACAGTGACAAGCGCTTGTACAACAGGAGTGCAACTCCGTACGTTCCTACAACAATGACCCAGTGACAAGGCTATACAAGATGACCAGTAGTTGGTGTTACCTCAGCTTTTCCATAAAAGTTTTTCTCTCCTAGAAGGATTGCCTTTACCACGACTTTTAGGAGCACTTTGTTAGGTTACTTGGTACCAGAGCGTAGTACACAAGCCGGTGGGTCCTGAATGCCACAGTCAGCAGAGTCTAAGCTCATCTGAAGGTTTCTGGTATGGTTATCTAACCCTTGGTCTTTGGTTCAAAAACCTAGCCAACAAGTCGATGGGGTCCAGTTTTTCGGGGATGAACATTCGCCGTTCACCAGAGCACCGTTAGCGTAGAAGAACACGTGTGCGTGGGGATGACTTGATTGGGAGAAGCTATATATGACGCTACGGCATATGTGTGCTTTTAACACACCCGCAAACCAATTCTGACGTTCAACATATATATATGATATATATGCATATATATATATGATATATANCGGTGGGTCCTGAATGCCACAGTCAGCAGAGTCTAAGCTCATCTGAAGGTTTCTGGTATGGTTATCTAACCCTTGGTCTTTGGTTCAAAAACCTAGCCAACAAGTCGATGGGGTCCAGTTTTTCGGGGATGAACATTCGCCGTTCACCAGAGCACCGTTAGCGTAGAAGAACACGTGTGCGTGGGGATGACTTGATTGGGAGAAGCTATATATGACGCTACGGCATATGTGTGCTTTTAACACACCCGCAAACCAATTCTGACGTTCAACATATATATATATGATATATATGCATATATATATATGATATATATGCATATATATATATGATATATATGCATATATATATATATACATAGTGTACGTAGCATTTAAGATCTTTGCTCAAAGTAAGATAGATGGTTAGTATCTCTTCCAATGAAACTTGCCTGGAAACATCAAGTGCAAACCTAGTAGGAGAGACGTCAGCAGACAGACCAACAGGACAAACGAGACTGACGAGGTAGCAGATCAGTAGGGGAAGAAGGTAGGATATAGAATCCAACATGTAGTGGACAGAACCAGTTAAACACCTATTTATGTTGATAAAAGCCAAAATATATGTATTGAAATCCCTATCCAATAGTAAAGTACTGTCCTACAGTACTGAGCCCTGGTGTGGATCCTAGAGTGAGCAGCCACTGCTACGATATGGCCACCCATCACGGTTAATTTCCCACCCGAAACAAATCCCTGAAAAAGGTGGAGGTGAACCAATCTGGATAAAAATAGATCCCTATATGGAAAATATATGAAACTTTGGAAAGTTGTTAGTCATAAGGTAAGAGAAAGCTTATTGAAGTATGCAATAGTAGAATGTTGTGTAATGGAAAGATACGTTACTTAATATGTTGTGTACGGTTAAAGTTTTAAAGTTGCCTTATAAAATATTGTTCGAAATTTTTGTTTTTCTTGGGTCGAAACCAAGTTCCACTCATTTTCTGTAGGTACGCCAAACTTCCTATATTCTTCAAGATGGCTACGAATTATCTTGTGTAGATGTCGTTTGGTATAGTTTTAATCTGCACCTTGTTCACACATTCGAGGGATAAGCATGGTAGGTTTTGGAAGAAAATCTATAAGTAGGAGTGTAGATCTGTCAATTCTTAGGAATTCTCCCACCAACGCTGCATATAACCTGGATTTAGGAATTTTGCTGTCCAGATAAGGTATTTGAATTATTTAAAAAGGGAATAGTCATTACGCTTATCATACAGCTTGTACACAAATTTATTTTCTATGATGGGGATGTCACGGTTAAGGAAATGAGCATGACTACCACCATATTTTACTATTAATTCTAGTTCACTGGAATAGATGTCTCCGTAGCATAGGCCAAATTGACCGCCATCGTTAATGGTACACAAGTCGTCAATAAATTCTGTGATGGAGTTAAAGTGCCTCGCCTTAACTTTATTTGATGTAATTAGCCCATCAAGGCAGCAATTTTCGTATGAATATAGGGATAAATTTGCCCAAAAAGGGGCAGGATCTATTCCCATCGGAATACCCACGATTTGGCGCATAGCTGTGTTACCAACTCCAAAAAGTGAGTTCTGTGAGGTGTCTGATTGCAATTTGTATAGCAGACTTAGAACATGCAGATTTGTTGTTACTTTGTTTCCCCAGTAAGCAGAACCTTTTGGTAAAAGTCGTGTAAACTTCTTATCATCTTCTTGAAGCACAAAGTCAATAACTTTCAATAAACTCTGGGTAAGTTTATCATGGGGCAATTTAGTGTACAGTGTACTGAAATCAAAAGTTGCGATATTCTCAGCGCAGTTCATTCTGTTCATATCATTAACTTGTAGTTCTGTAGGTACTTGGCTTTAGAATGGACGTACTTGGTTGAATATCAGTTTAAAGATGTTTGACAAAGCATTAGTTAACCATTGTTTGCAAGCTATTGTGAACCTAAGCTTCGTTCATTTTTACTCACTGGTAGATGTAGACAATTTGCATGTTCTATAATTTCCTAAATAATTTCTGGAGCACTTTGTGCCAGATTGATCAACTCCAGCCCTCTGTTATGGAAAAAGGCTTTTCCTTTGAACGTATTTTTCTGGTGCGAATTGTACTTTGTGAGGAAGATGCCAACTATCATTTTGTACCATCGTTTCATGTATATGCCACAAACAGGAATACGATTTGATGCTTCAAAAGCCAGTTTACGCAACATTGATTTACGATAGCTTCCCATAATAATTCTAGATTTATTGCTTTGTAAATTTGATGGTGGAGATTGAATTTCCTCAAGGAAGTAATCTAAGGAAAATGATGTATCGGGTTTACACCCATTATCACGTTGTCTTTCTCCTTTCATAAATCATGAGCTGTACTGAAGTAAAGGTGGAAATAACTTTCCAACTGAAATATAATCTCATTTTCTCTCAATTCGGACACTTATCTCGTAGAGATAAACTGTTTGTAGAGTTTTAATCCACTGTTCCTCTCGACTCTGTCCGTATTCCTTCATTTAATATCGAACTTTTCATTTACGTAGCTTTCTCCAGCCAGTTTTTCAATCACTTGAACAGAAAATTTGTGTCCTGGACAAACTGTATTAAAGTATTCATTGAATTTTGAGCCAGACGATTTACAGTTCTACGTATATTCATTCTAATATTAACCGGAACAGAACTTTCACCAACATCCTGAACTCCACGTGTCTCACATGACAAAAAAACCCAACATATTGTTTCAACTTACATTGCACTTGAGACGGATCAACATCACAAGTAGCATGCGTTCTGCCTGTGATTTATGATGAAAATTGATTTAATAATTGAAGGAAATGTCAAACAATCAGCGCGACATTTACGTTGGACTACCTGCATGTTTCCTATAGTAACAACCGACACCCTCTTCATCAGGAGATTGTTGAGGATGCTGTGATTTATAGGCTGAGAGCACCCCAGGGGTGCTAGAGATTACAAGCCAAGGCTGTGGCACAGCCTAAATGTACATTATATGACTCTTTTGATGATATAATATCAACGGCATTTCTATATTGTTATTTTTTAGTATGACAATGTTCACTACCGTTCTAGGTTGTTTCCAAAATACCAAGTATCTTCAGTTTGTTTCGTTCCTTTTTACCAGAAAACAATGTTCAGGTTTTCCGAAGTTCTTTTACTTTTATGATATCCCTATATTTATTATATTTAACCTTTATATATTCAATTAACAAAAATAACAATTATGAAAACGATTGTTCTCGTTGTGAACAGTTCAGGTGTCAAGTGTGTTAATCTGTGACTTGTAGTGATGGTTTCCGTTCCCAAGTTACCAAGGAGGAGTATAGAATTAATGTTTTCTTTTACTTGTAATTCGTCTAAAGTTGTCTTTTTGTTTGAATGTGTAGAGTGTATTTTTCAATACGTAGGTAGCACTGCTACATCTTTTAGACCTAGGTATGTTAATAATAAGAGTTGATATTTAAATCAAGGTCCTTAGTTTCCCAGATGGACCTCTTCAGATATGTTTCTGAGAAAGGGCATAATGGATCTCTCAAGGACATTCAACTTAAAAATGTTGATAGATTAGTTGGCAGGAATAGAATGCGTGAATATTTCCGGCAATACAATTTGGACACGTTACCACCCCTGAGTCATAATGTTGAGCAAACTGGTATATAATTAGATTTTCTTTCTCAGTTGTTTTTTTTTGTTTTGGTGACCTTATTTCCCCGTTATCCCATATAGCATTCTTTGCTTTCCACCACTTACTTTTATTACGTAAATAACTCTTAGGGGTTTACTATTATTCTTATACTTCTTCAACTCCCGTTGGTTACACAGCATTCTGTATATTCTGTTTCTTTTTAGTATATGTGTTTTATTTAGTGTATTCGGGTTCTATTGCTTTTGGGATTTTCATTGTAATTTTCCAATTGTTTTTTGTTGTTTTGTGCATTTGTGGTCAAACGATATCATCTTCTTCAACACCCCTCCGTAATATGACACCCTGTATTTTCCTTTTCCTTTTCCTTCCACTTTTTATCTTGCAATTACATGTGTTATCTAGCGTATTCGGGTTTTACTGTTTAGAGATTTTCTTTATAATTACGTAATTGCACATTGTTCTTTTGAGTTTTTATATTGTTATGTAAGTGGATTGTGCATTACTGACTATGGCGAAAGTTGAAACGTTTAGTAAGTTAAAGGTTTTCTCTGAGTACCTGTATAATGAAGCACCCCATGCAAAGAGAAAAGCAAGAAGAGAATTTGAAGCCATGCTAGACACTGAGATTTAAAGGAACCATTAAATATCCTGGGGCTATACCAGCAGGAAGATCAACGTCGGAGTGGCAGACCTGGTTAACGAGGAAGAAAAGTTCGTAACAGAAAACAAACAGAAGGGAATTGTGTTGAACAGACAATCGTGAGGGATATAAATAGGACCTATAGTCTATCCTTAGTAACAAATTCGCAATGTATTAATTATTAAAATTAAAAATGATCTTTATTTTTTTCATTTTCATTGTATATATCTAAGCAAAAGCTTTTCGGGATCTTCCCATCACCAGTGCTAATATCCAAGTAAATAAAAGTTTCCGAATTAAAAACAAATAAATAAGATTAGTTGTCAGGGAGATGTGATTATATACACTTAAAAATCAAAGACTAATTGATGCTCAGGTGACACCATGTATAAACAATTGTCATAGATTAGACTCTATTTTAATTTAGATATGGTCTTTTAAGAGCTAAAAACATAGGTTAAAAAATTATGAAATTTATGACAGGAAGAATATCAAACCTGTTGCTTCAAAACTGGTCTTTCGATGACTACTGATGAAAATCACCACTGAATCAACTTTTCAGTTGGATGACCACACTGACCATGGAAAAATCCCGAAAAGCTTTTTCTTAAACATATATTATGAAATAGAAATAAAGATTGTTTTTTTATTTTAATAATTAACATATAACGAATTTATTACAAAATATAGACCATAGCCCTCATTTTTATATCCCTCACGATCGTGTCAACAAGACTCTCGAGTCATTGAAACCAGAAAAATCACTAGAACTAGACGAGATGCACTCGCGTATTCTACAGGAGCCATCAGACCTCTTCAGTTTCTACTCAAAATGGTTACACCAAGAGGTTTGAGTTATGGGAGGTCTCAGAACAATGGACAATTGCCACTAACACTCGGATTTATAAGAAGGACATAAAAACAAGGCCAATCCCACTAGAGATTTGTTTCGCTTACCTTCATCATTTTCGAGATTATGGAGGGATCACCTCAGAGGATATTTTGGATCACCTCTGATCCAACTGTCTGACATGCAACCAACAGCATGGATTTACTGGAGAAAAATGGACTGTCATTAATTTGCTAAATACAGTAGATATTTGGACAGAAGAACTGACCCGTGAACTACCCATTGACATCCTGTTCCTAGATTATACAAATGCGTGCCCCATCAACTACCTCTCGTACGCATCCAATCCTTCGGTGTGAAAGGAAAACATTTTGAGCTGAGTCGGGGGTGTCCTTTTATGCAGAATGACAATGCGTTATGGTAGATGAGGAGTATTCTGAATAGGCAGAGATGAGCAGTGGTGTCCAACAAAGCTCAGTCTTAGATCCTCTCCTATTCTGCATGCTTCTGTGTGATATCCAACAGCTCCTAGACAATCTGACCAATGTTTCCAGATGAGACCAAGATCTTCGGACCATACAGGAACTGGACATACAGGGCAGTGGTCTGTAAGCAGATATTGGTTGGATGCAGGGCTTGCACTTTGAATGCGAATATTCTTTCACTTACAGAAATGTAAGGGTGTGCATCTGGGGAGTAACCACCCCGCACTGGGGTACACCATGACAACATCTGGTGGAACACAGCATACACTGCTGGAGCAGGAAGTAGAGAAAGAGAAGGACCTTAGAGTAATCACTGACCACAAGCTGCCCTTCTCCAGCCAAGTACTCGCCCGGATCAAGGCAAACAAGACCTTCAGTGCAACAAGGGAGACACTCGTTTCGCTGGAATATAGAATTCTCCTGTCTCCCCTTCAAGGGTCTGGTAAGATCTCACCTGAAGTATATTACAGTGATGTGGAGTATAAAACTGAAGAGAGACAGAGACACTCTTGAGCAACACCAATGGATGGCAACTAGGCTGGTGCTAGAACTTGTCCACACTGTATTACTGCCAGGAGAGGGCAAGTGTAATACAGACGTAAGATATATTGAAGCGCCAGGACAGAGTCAAGTATGATAGGCAGTGTGATGTCTGCGAGAAGACCATGTTACAACCTGTCTTAAGTCTCTCAACCAGAGGACATTATCAAAAACTGGAGGCTTAGCACCAAGCAGGATCTTAAAAAAATTAATTGTAGCCAGTGACCCATATATTGAATGGTTTGAGCCAGGAAAAAGTCAGAGTGGCTTCAGTGAACCCTTTCAGTACCTCTCACATAAGCAGAAACAAAACACAGGGTTCTGTTAGGAAGAAAGCGTCTCCATACCTAAGTAATGGGTCAAATTACCCTAACTGGGAACATCATGACTTTGAGGTAAATACTCAAAGAAGATGCAAGTCACATTAAGGAAGAAACATGAAGGAAAAGCTTCCCGAGCGGCACAGTTCAAAGGAAAATCAATATTTTTTACTACTATGCAACGAGCATTTGAATATAAGAAATCTCAAATGAAAAAGACAGAGAATTTTGTAGTTAAATAAAAATATAAGCTCCTGTAGAATAAAACAAATGAACGATACTGTCATTTAGTTCTATAAGAAAACTGTTTCAAGAACCAGAAAAGCACTTATAAAAACCGTTTTTAATTATGTAAAATTCGAACATCGAATGCAGTGGATACGTCCTTTTCTGTTCTTCCGATGGTGGCTGTTGTGGATTATTGCGAGGCCGCTGACTTACGGCCTCCTTTGCGGGCTCATTGTTGTTTTTTAACTCTCGTTCTGATCGTCTACTGCATCTGTTAAGTTGGGACAAGAGGTGCCTGTTTGGATATCAATAAACAATTAATATGTTTTCGTAGAGCTGAGCTTCTTCATTGGCTTTAAAGATGTAGGGAAGGCCTACATCTGGCTTAGTGCCATAGCAGTATGGCTTCATTGCTTCCATAGGAAATTCCAGGACACTATTCATCATGACGTCAATCTATCGGACTTTAACTCTCTGAAACACGGACTATAGTCTATACACTGGCTATAGTCCAGTTGGAAATACTCAAGTGATTTCCGTAGTTATCTAGCAATTATTTGCTTTACAAGAAATGGCCGATAAAGGTGGAAAGCACGATCTTGGCGCTGGAACATCGTGGAGCCTGTTTGGCGAGAACGTCTTGTTCGAAGATAGCGAGGGTGAGTGTGCTTGTGCCCGTTGTGCCCACAATTAGGGGCATTTTTCTTGTCGCCAATCCTCTTTTGCCTTTTCGTCTTTATTGGAAAGAAGCAACAAAAAATAGTGTGTACTGTTATCTAAAAACTTTAATAGATTGTATAAGGAACAACAAATATACAAGTAAACCAAGGGTGTGTGCACTTGGCCCATGCCGTGACCCCACTTGCTATTTTTGTTCCTGTGGATCCTCTAATCTTGCCGTTTTCCCGTTAAAGTTATCAATAGTTGACGTCCAAGTAATTTTGTTTATATTTAATTATAACGACTTGGCAGGCTGCATTTTAAATACCCGTGTGTTTGCCAATTCTTTGATTTTTTGCTTTCTTTAGATTTGGAGGCATCAGATAGCAGCGATGCCGAAACTACCCGTTTACACAAAGAAGGTAATTGTTGTGAAATTCGGTTTTTGTTGTTTTTTTTACCGGTAATTATTGTTTAGGTACATGCCGGGAAAGAGTTAACGGTATCAGTTTTAATGATATTTGACGATCTGATTCGACGATTGTGAAGTTGGTTATAGATTCCGAGAAATCGAAGTCTTAAGGCAGAGAGGAGGCCTTCGCCGAATTTTTTTTGTACGTAAGTTAAGGATGACCGTATCGGCCTAACGGGACCCATATGATCGCCATTTATGGCAAAATATATTGAATGCAAACAGACAGTATCAGCATGGCGAAAATTGACAAAATTTATTTGGACTGTTAAAATGTTGCCGGGTTACGGTTATTGCCGAGTTTCTTTTGCGTGTAGCAATATGTCAAAATGAAAATGACGGGAACTTAAGAAGACGGCTACAATAGTGCACGAGGGGCTAACATGGACTGAAGCCTCGTAAGGTGTTTGTTGGCTTTTGGAAGAACGTAATCGGATAAGATGGTATAATGTTGTTGTTTTCTCTGTAAAGTAAGACCTCCCCGCAAACATTTTCTCCGGGAAAATTGTATCCCCATAGACTGGGAGCTTTTGTAATTCGCTAAGTTTACAGAAGGCCTTTTAGTGTGCAATTCGCCAAATGACGATTATTTTTCTTATATAGCGTCAACTGGTATCAGCTTAAGATTAATTTAAATTTAACATCTTATTTTAGGGAGGGTGGGTTAAGATTCTCCAGTCTACTTTACCACAGATGCCCAATTGTGAATGAAATGTACTAGCAACCGAAATCACAATAGCGATTATTTTAAGACATACATAAATTTATAGTCCAACTATAATTGGAATTCAAATGCTAACACCAAAACAGTGTGAGGCCCATTGTTAAACGAGCTAACATTCCCCAACCTCCTCCCTCAAGAGGTACAGTTGCTGTGAATAACAAAATTGATGCTGCAATTTGAATTTGTTTAATTATAATACAATAATCGAAATGAGAATAAACGTGATATAGCATGACCAAAGCTGTCAAGGGTAAAACCCAGTACAAGAAAATCATAAATTTTTTAGTTTAGAAAATTGTTGTCATTCCATCCATCATTACTTATTTCAATTAAGGTGTGATACATTGGGACTTCTTTTGCTCCAATTTTGCCCCAATCCGAGAGGACTTAATACTTCCTTTTCATGCATACAATTTTATCATTGAAAGGGGAGGTATATTTGACTGTGTTAGTGCACTTGCATATTTATCAGCAGATACTTGTTTCCTTTCACAAAAAAAGTATTCAACTTGCACCATTTTTTTAAATTTGCTAAATTTTAGCACTCATCATATCACATTAAAAGAGAGGAATTGGAAGAAAATGATTTTTGAACATTTAACTTAATTTTTGTTTGTAGTAGTAAGGGTGAAAAGTTTTGTACTTTTGAATTGTTCTAAATGAAAATCCAACCTGCATATGGTGATTACCTCATTGTGGCTTTGAAAAGGTTATTTTTATTTATTGTCAGTCTTTTAGAGGCATTTGTGTTATTTATGAGGTTTTGATAAAAAAAATTACTAAGTAAGGGATTAGCAAACACCATTTGTACCTCAAAAACTGAGCACTTTGTAGTCTTTTGTACATTGATTAGTTGTTTATTTTTGCATTAGTTTGGAAATCAGTATTTACTAGAAATAATTGCCATTTTCTATTTAAGTACATCTTTAGTAATTTGTATTTTTACACATTTCACACTACAAGTAGTTTTTAATTATAGGATTGCTTGACGAAATAAAAGAAAATGAAGTCAGAACATTCTTTTGTTTTATCAAGTAGAAATTGACATATACCATTTTTATTGTACTGACATACCATACTGCCAACTTAGGTATTTTTTCATATAGGTACTTTCTTTGTTTCCACCTTTAGGTCTTGTTTTGAAATATATGTTTCACTGTAAACAAAGTAAAGTGCCATTATTAAATAATGAAATTATTTTCTTTGAGTAAACAAAGGTAGCAGGATAAAAAGATATATATATATATATATATATATATTATGGTCCATGATTTGGTTTTCCATTGTACAATGATCAATTCATAAATGAAAAGCATGAAATTTAATATAGTAAGGGAGGAAGAGTAAGAAGATTACACTTTCCATCTTTCCAAGCCTGTTTGATGACATTAGTCACTTTAGGAGATAGAAAAGTAAAATATTCCAAGTTGCAGGATATAAAGTGAGTAACAGATTAAGTATGCTTTAGTGTTCATTAACAATGCCTTTTTACTGTTGTGGTAAGGAGAGTCCATTCCTGTTATTCAGGATTGCTAATCATGGGCACCAAATATTAAAGACTTTTTCTTCTGAAAGAAGTTGCAGTTTTTGTTTGTATTTTTGTTGGGTTGGCTTCATTAGAGAATCCATTGAGAGGTTACTATATATATACAGAAACACAATAAATACAAGTTATAAATTTATAAGTTATAATAGTTTAATAATATTTTGATCATTAGGCAATATTGCCTGATGATTGAAATATGAAACTGTTAGTTACAATTGATAACTATCATTTTGTGATTCACCCTCTGTATAATGCTCTGCTATGTGCATTACCACTTCTTTATTAAAAATACAAGAGATAAAACAAATATACATAGACCCAAGCTTAGTTTCATCTGCAGACATGTGTTTTGTTGTCAAACAGTTCCTTACTGGAGCTTGGAGCCTTGCAATGGTTATTCTATATGCTAAGATCCCATCAGTTGCTATCAAGACTGTAGTTGTGGGGCAGTGCTGACCATCCACATATATAGTTATTTATCAGAAAAAGCATGCAAAGATTTAAGTAGAAGTGAAAATATGCATAGCCAACTCTACCAAACACTATCTGTCTATCTATCTATCTATATATCTACCTATATATCTATCCATCTGTCTATCTATCTATCCATCTATCTATGTAAGTGTCTTGTCTGTGTCAGTGTCTTGTCTTAAACATTGACTATCATGGTCTAGACAATTTCCAAACAGAAATTTGTTTAAAAGGCTTGCCCTTTTAAGAAGCATCAGCCATTTCATAAGAGAATTCTGGGGATGAAGATTATTAGGGCCTGTATAGGAAAATACTAGATTAGCCCACTAAAATAAACATGCATCAGTCAAAAATTGACAAATGGCATGAAAGGTTAAGAGTAAATTTCTAAAGATGTGACACAACTTCTGGAGACAGAAAGCTTGTACATTACAAAAGATCCTGAACCTTTTTTGAGATTTTACAAATTAACTGAAATATAAACCACACCCAATTTTAGAGTTATAAGTGTTAACCAGAACTTGACTGATGAAGACTACTTCAAAGGGTGCCCATCGCTACTAAGGTGAATCTCAAATGGTCACAATATCTGCCCAATGAAATAAATTGAGTCTTTCTGTCATTAATAATGCAATTCATTTGTCACCTACTTTACAGTGACATTCAGACTAGTTTTTATATTTGTTGTCATTCTCTCCTAGAAAGAGAAATGTGAGGTTGATCCATAAACAATACAAAATCATGTAGTCAGCATACAATGGAAGCTTACCATACATAATATATAATACTTAAGTAGGTTATTGAAAAACAATAGGGAAATGATGCCTCAAACTATAATTTGTGACAATCCAGCATTACAAGAAAAGGAACTACAAGCATTTCCAGCCATGAGCAATTTCAAATTATAACTTCATGATGGCAATGTAATAAAAATCTATTTTATCATTTATGTATATATATCAATAACATTTTTACTAATTTTACTAATTGAAGCCAAAGAGGAGAAATGCTGACTGCAGTAACTACATTGTATTATATTTTATGTTTTGTAAATAAATGGAGTTTTTAATCATGTATAAAGATTCTAAGGTTAACCTATACCACAGGATTTGAGTTTTTTAGAAAACCAGCATTTCACCTTTGTCAAAACCCTTGAGATTATATACTTGGCATAGCTTTGTATATAATCATTGTTCTTTTATCAACTGCCCTTTTCCAAAGCCATTTTTCATCTCATGCCCTCCTCATCCATATACATTTTATCTACTTTTATGTTTTTTATTTATTGTAGTATTAGCATCATTAGGAGAGGTAAAGTTTATGCCACATTTCTGGGTAAAATGTTCAAATTGTTAGGTTGGTTTAGTTTATGTGTTGGATATTTTGCAGGAGGACCATGTGGCTTGGTGGTGTTCATTTTCAGTGATATGTCTCACACATGCCAGAAGGTTCATCATCATCATCATCATCATCATTATCATCATCATCATCATCATCATATTCGGTTTAACATCCATTTTACATGCTAGCATGTTATGCCAGGGTAAACATTTGTCATATAAGTCACTTTTGGATCATGTACCAGTTTCAACTAACATTTTCTAACAAGAATATGGTCAAACTGTGACAAATGCCTTGCAAGGTTTGACATAGAGTGTATCTGCATAAGCTGAATTGGCTTCCCATTTATTCATTAAAACGAGTTACATATTTCTCACATTTTTGTTTAAATATTCACAGGCATGGAACGTCACAATTGAACAATGTTAATGTTTTCCAGCTAAATGAAAAAAAAGGCCTGTGTGTTAATAAGAACAACTACTTCAAGTTGTATAGGTTCAAGGTAACAAGAAATTGTATTGTTTTTGGTTTCATGCCAACTGGTAATCATTTCTTATAAAGATATCACCTTATCAAACCACTGGTAGCAGCTTATCAATACCACCAATTTCCAGCTTATTTGTTACAATCCTTACTAAAAGGCAATACCATATATTTGGAGTTAAACTGCATACCTGAAGACATTTCTTCCATCTGCCCTCCAAGGCCCCATTTTATGAAATTTGTTATCTTTCAGACTCTTGAATATTAACTGGACAAGTATGAGTAATAAAAATTGTTTAGAAACAATGCAACATACTCTGCTGGAAATAAATTTCAAACATCAAGTTCATCATCATTCATTAACCTGACAAAAAATCATCAAATTTTTTTGTACAAGCTAAAGTAAAAGTAATGAACATGGTAATTATCTAACAAAAAACCCAAGTGGAATTCACATGAGAGTAAAATTACTCATGGTTTTCATGACAAAAATATGACACTGAATGGTAAAATTTGATTACTAATTTCCTGCTTCTATATTCATCCTTGTTAATTTACAAAGGTCAAGTTCACAAATAAACAATGCCTAAAGAGTCAAGTAGATGGCCTGGATGACCAAATAATGCTAATATTGTGACATCTTTAATCTTCAGTTCTGAAGCTGAACAAGTGAAAAAATGATGACCTCACACCTGCTTGTCTGTATTTGTATTCCTTGAAGTGACTGATTAGTTGTAGCTGAGTCTGCCTGCCATAGCAGGTTTGACATCCTAGACAAATGATTTGGTAAACTGATTTAGTCCTAAGTTCCATGTTAGACTTGGTAGAACAGTTTCAATGGCATAAGGGTCACAGTTGCTTAAATGGGTGCCCATGAAGATTTAAGTTATTTCATGAAGGTATCAGTTTCTAGGCCCCTGTATTGGATTTTTGAAAGAAACCTCAGACTGTTTTTAGTAGGTTGATCTTTAGGTGATGGTTGGTTTTGATTTTTATAAGATTCTTTAATTTTTTCAATTGTTGGTCATGAAATTGTAGAACTCTACACGGTATTGGTTTCTCTCCAAATGGGCTTGGCTTTGTTTTCACTTTCGTATGAAAATATATTCAATCATTGAATACTGTGTATATTCTTAAAATACAACCCATTTCAGTTTTGATGTTAGACTTCAGGTTTTGATGCTGTTTACTGATCTTATATAGCTTATCTTGGGCTCAATCCCTTTGAATTGATCTCAAAATATTGTACACATGTCATTGAAAAAACCTAACATCATCATATATAGATGGTTCAAAACTCAATAACCAAATATTTGCTAAGGTTGGATCTGGTTGTGATCCCATTGCTAAGCCATCCATTTGGTGAAAGGTACCCTTATGTGTTGACATAATTACAATAGTCGTAGGTTTTATCTTAGCTAACTTCCCTTTTTATTACTTTTTACTTTTGCTTGTACAAATACTTTTCTTAAATGAGATATTCAAAATATATTTTTAGTGGATTTACATTACATTGTTGCTTAAAAAGAGTTTTTTATATTAAAGAATGTGTTGCACATCAGAAGGTTCAATGCATTTTGTTAATTTTTCTTTGTGTACAGAGAGGCTGCCAGACTACTGGGAACAGTGTATGCCAATATCTTCAATATTGAAAGGTTTTTTTATGAAAGAAATGCCATCTGCATGAAAGTTAGCTGGATGATGTAGAAATCATCAGTGACTGTAATTGTAAAACTTATAAATAGAAATTGTAATTTCTATTTATAAGTTTTACTTATAAATAGAAATTGTAATTTAAAAGCTGTGTCAGGTGTAAACTACCAAGAGGAATTGATAAGGGATGCTTTTATTATGAATTTTTGTTTTAACACATCATAAAAGACTACTAGAAAACACAACTTTAGATCTAGCCACAGCCTATAGACAAGCAAAGTCATGAGAGTGTGCTCAAGGGAACTCAGTTGTTTATTCAACACTGATTTTTATTCATTGAGTACTTAAGCTTCTTCATCAAATGTTAGTTTTTNATAAGTTTCTTTGTGCAGGATGCTTTGATGCTATTCCAAGCACTAGAATTGCTGACAAGCCATGGCAAGATGTGAAGAAACTTTCTTACTTCAACAGCTGAACATAAAGATTTGAACAATGTGAAAATCCTTATCAATCATGTATCTGATGAGGTTTTTGAGTATCTTACTGAGGAATCTTTAGGTACTACGCTGAAATATGAAGTGAAATTTTTGCCTAACACTTTCAACAGCAACCAGGCAAATCTCTTGACAAATTTTCAAATAAACTTAAACTTATAAATAGAAATTGTAATTTAAAAGCTGTGTCAGGTGTAAACTACCAAGAGGAATTGATAAGGGATGCTTTTATTATGAATTTTTGTTTCAACACATCATAAAAGACTACTAGAAAACACAACTTTAGATCTAGCCACAGCCTATAGACAAGCAAAGTCATGAGAGTGTGCTCAAGGGAACTCAGTTGTTTATTCAACACTGATTTTTATTCATTGAGTACTTAAGCTTCTTCATCAAATGTTAGTTTTTCTATAAACATTGCTGTTGTCAATGTTGTAAATAAAATATGAATGACATTTGGTATAAAAATAGAGTGTCATATTTCCAATGCACAATTGATGAATTTATTGCAGAGGAATAGCTCATAAAGAAATGTCAATATTGGTAACATGACTTTATGGGCAAAAACACCAAAGGCACATATTCAAAATCCTGGCTGATTTGTTGTAGCTGTGTCCATCAGAGGTCAAGACTATTGACAGGACGTCTTGCTCATTCCAAATGTTAAAATGCATGCTACCCAACAGTTTGGGTATAATGAGATGGTTCTTTGGAATGTTCAAGTGGAAGTGAAGATCAATTGGTATCCAGTGTTTCGTTGGGGGCAGGGCAGTTCTTTGTTCCTGGGCACTGCCCTTCTTCCTGTACCTTAACTTGAGACATTGTTGGCATGGGTGCAAGATGTTCAACTGATACAGTTGTTTCTTGGCCATCTGGGTAATGCACATTTGTGTATTGAGGATTAGCTTGTGGTAGTTCCACTTCTTCAAACAATGGATCAACCTTGCTTGAATAAGCATGCTGCTTTACAAGAACTGGACTGGGCTCTGCCATCCATGTGGGAATGAATGCACCAGTTGTCAATTGACGAGAAAACTCATGTGGAGACTCATTGGTTGGAGTACAGAGTAGAGATCTAATGGAGTGGAGTGTGTCTGGTAGAACATCATGCCAGTACTTAACTGGTACATTTTTGAACTTCAAGGACATTAATACTCCAAGACAGACAATTCCATTATATCTTTTAACTTGACCATTTCCTTCAGGGTTGTAGCTTGTTGTGTAGCTTGTTTCAATCCCTTTTTCAAATAATGAAGGTTTGAAGCTCTCTACTCATGGAAGAGGTCCCCTGGCCAGAATGGACAAATGCAGGCATACCAAAAAGTGAAAACAGGTTTGTTGACTTTATGACTGTAGTAGTTGAAACAATTTGGCAGGGAAACACAAAAGGAAATCTTGGGTACTTGTCAGCTATGTTTAGGAAGTATTTGTTTTTCTTGACACTTGGTAGAGGACCTTAAAAGTTTATGTCGATTTTCTCAAAATGCTGTCTAGCATTCATCAGTGGGACTAGGGTTTTTATTCAGCACAAAGTCGACTCTGATTTGTGATTCATTTTACATCCTCCATGGAATAAGGTAGATTCTTTGTGTGCACAAAGTGGTACAGCCTTGTGACCCCTGGGTGACAGTGACTCATGAAGCTTGAACAGAGGATCTTCAGCAATAGATGCACACATTGCTTTGGAAATTGTATCTGGGAGAATGTTCTCTTTTCCAGGATGACATACAATGTCAAAACTGTAACATGCTAGCTCCATCCTCCAGCACATAGTCTTGTCATTCTTTATGTTTCCATCTGCATTAATTGCATTAATTGAATTATGAGAAACAGACTTTTGGTCTGTCTTCAGAGTAAACTGGCAGCCTGTTAGGAAATGCCTCCATTGTCTAGTTGCTTTGATTATCACTTGTGTTTCCTTTTCAATGACAGCATTTTAAGGTTACTACCTTGCAAAGAATGTAAGAAAAATGCAACAGGCTGACCATTCTGGCTGAGTGTGGTGGCTAAGGCTACTTCTGATGCATCTGTCTCAACTACAAATGTTATACTCTCATTGATGGCTATGACAAAGAAATCCTCAACAGCTTCAGACAGGAGTGGAAAAGATTTACAACTGACAAGTGGCTTGATTTGGTTGGAGAACTCTGGGATCCACCGAGAATAGGAGAAATAGGAGAACAACCCTAAACATCAATTTGGGGACTTTGAGTCATAAAGTGTTGAGAGGTTTTTCAGTGGGTTAAGTCATTAAGGATCAGGTCAAATGACTCCTTCTTCAATCATGTAACCAAAAATGGTAAACTTTCATGTTGAAAAGATGCTCATGGAGTCAAAGCAAATGTTTTTTCTCTTTGCTGCTTTGAGAAACCTTTCAAGGTATGCATCACATTCTTGTTGATCTTTTTCACAAATTGTAATGTTGTCAAGATATGGAAATACTGCTTCCAAGTTTGTTCTGTTCCAAAAACTTCATCATCTCTCTCTGGAAACATGCCACTTCATTAGTAACTCCAAGTGGGGGGTGAGTAAATTGGCAGAGGTTGTTTCACACTTCAGATTCGTCCAACACATGCTAGCATGTAAAACGGACATTAAACCGAATATGATGATGATGATGATGATGATGATGATGATGATGATGATGAAAGGCTGTGTATGCTTTATCTTCTTCTTTCAGTGGTACCAGGTTATAGGCACTTTGTAAGTTGATGGTGCTAAAGACATGGAATTGAACAATCTTGTTGACCAGATAGTTTATCCTTGGGAGGGGGAAAGCATCAAGTTGTGTGAATCAGTCAGTTGCAAGTCTCTTTTTGTGATTGTTGTCTTTGCTCATGATTACCTGAGCCCTCCAATGTGAGTTACTAAGCCATTGATGAATTTTAAATCATTCTTACTATGATAATGTGATTTACTGGGAATAGGATGAAAGTCCTCTGTTAGATTTAGAAATGACTCAGTAGGATCCATATTCAGTGAACTGAAGCTGGAGACAGATAGCGGTGGTTTTTGCCTCTATACTGAAAGGTAACACTTTCATACTGGGACTGGAAGACCCAGCCCAGAATAAGGTCAGCACACAGTCCAGGGAGAACTGTTAGGTGAATGCTTGTATACTTCTGTTCCAGGTATTCAAGGTCAGTTGTGCAAGTGCCAGCGACTCAAGTTGCATGTTCTACAGCCAGGTTTGTCTTTTCTATCAATTTTGGGTGTATGAAACTCTCAGAACTTCCACCGTTAAAAAGCACTTTCACTCAAAGTTCTCTAAAGCTGATAGTGACTGTTGACTTTGAAAGCGATTTAGGACATTGTGCAGTTGCAAGGATAGGTAAGTAGACTGCAGCAGTTAACTTGACCTGTCAGCTACTTTTACCATGACACACCTTTGCAAAGTGTCCTTTTTTATGAGATCTGGCACAATTTGCATCCCTGGCAGGGCATTGGGAAAGGAACTATCCACTGTTACCACAAAAATAGCAGCTGGGCCCAGTTTCATTTCTAGCAGTTAAAGTACTTGCACTTTCTCTGTTTAATATCTTCAGTACTTCAGGAGGAATAGCAGCATTGACAACTGTAATTTGGAGTTGAATAGGATTCAGAACCCTTTATAGCAGATTCAATCGACATTGCTTGGTCAAACATAGTTTTTAAGTCCATTGTCTTTTTTCCCAAAAGTCTTTTGTGGATGAAATTAGACTGTAACCCTGAAGTAAAGGCATCCCTTATCCTCTGATCACAATACTCAGCAGCTGTTACATTTTTGAAGTCACAATCTTTACTTAGCATTCTTAGGGCTTGTAAGTATTTGTCTAGCGTTTTAGTTTGCACTTGCTTTTGGGTCACTAAGAGATGATGTGCAAAGATCTCATTCCTTGGCTTAATGAAGAACATTTTGATAACTGCATTGTATTCAGTACACTCTTTGATGTGTTGAAAGATGTTAGGCAAGACAAAGTTAGCCAGAACTGCAAGCTAATCCAAGTTTTCTTTGGGAAATAAAGCCATGAATGTGTGTTTCCTCTCTTTTGCTGCAGTGCTGCTACTATGATCCATTTCTAGTCTCTTTAGCCTCAGAACTTTATCGATGTTGCTTTAAGGAATCATACTTATTAAATTGTAGTGACAATAAAGGAAACTTTTGACTTAAACTCGTGGTTTATTAACCATAAAATCTCCAGCCTCTAACTAACAACAAAGGCAGCAGCCATGATTATAAAACCACTTATCATACACAAAATAGGCTTACAACAGAAAGCCCACTCAATAAAATTACAATGTTGAAGAGCCAATGGTTATGCTAAAGTTAATTGTTCCTTATGACAGGNTCACAATCTTTACTTAGCATTCTTAGGGCTTGTAAGTATTTGTCTAGCGTTTTAGTTTGCACTTGCTTTTGGGTCACTAAGAGATGATGTGCAAAGATCTCATTCCTTGGCTTAATGAAGAACATTTTGATAACTGCATTGTATTCAGTACACTCTTTGATGTGTTGAAAGATGTTAGGCAAGACAAAGTTAGCCAGAACTGCAAGCTAATCCAAGTTTTCTTTGGGAAATAAAGCCATGAATGTGTGTTTCCTCTCTTTTGCTGCAGTGCTGCTACTATGATCCATTTCTAGTCTCTTTAGCCTCAGAACTTTATCGATGTTGCTTTAAGGAATTTTAGTCCAACTTCACATTGTCATTCTTGAATCATTAGCAATGCATTTTGCCAAGACTAGATATTTTTCAGTATCTGTGGAACAATTGAGAAATATGGCCAAGACTTGCTTCATTTGTGCAGAGAAAAAAACAAGGTATTATAAACCTTCAGAGTCAAACATTATCAAGGCAACTCATCTCCTTTAAGAAACAATGTTGACTTTAAGGATTCATTGCAGTTGATGAAGTCACACAGTTACATTTTGCCTTACCTTGCAGTGATATTAAAAGCCAAACAATTGTCAAATCACTTTGTTCTGTATTTTCAATTTTTCAGGGACCAGGGGTAATCTTTCATGTCTTGAGAAGTAAAGAATATTCTATCCAGTGAAAATTTGGCTACTAGTAAAATTAGTCCTTGCAGTCTCATAGTTTAGCTAATGTAAAAGATAAAATATGGTAACATGGAAAGCTATCACTTTACCCCCTATATCCCAAAATATAGATTTTGAAAACTGGGAAGTTGACCTATCTGATGCCCAGCATTTAATTAGGGGTCAACCATTTTGTACATGAAGAAATGCTACTCCACATAAACAGATGTTTCATTAGTAATTTAGTACAAGTCTTCAGTCAATGAAGTTAAGGTACTGGATTGTAATCAAGCTTATGATGATAAAAATGCATTGTAAATTTGAGGAATCTTGCATCAGTAGGAACGTAAGATCATGCAATTCATGCAGCTCATTACCATGATGAATACAACACTCCACTGGCAAGTAGGTAATTTAGATCATCCATAGAATGAACAACATAAATAGCATTCATAAGCCCACTTGCAATAAACAATTTGTATGGGGGAAATCAACTGGAGAAAAACACCCCCCATTCCCCCAGAGAAATATAAGAATTTTGTAACTCTTGAATGATTAGATTTGTGGACAGCTATTTCTCAGCTAGAAGGAAATGTTATGAAAACTTTGTACCAGATGTTACCATCATAGTTGTTGTAGTACAAATTTTAGTGTCACTGGTTGTACTCTAAAAGAGAGCCATCAATTTTATATTTTTGCTTTCCCTGGACAGAATTCATCATTTTCAATATCACAAAATTACAAAAATACATTCTTTTCCTTAACTGGTAGTACAAAGTTAGTTTTAGTATATCAGTCTTTTATAGTTCCTACATTATTCTGTGTAACCTTGCTTGGACTGTTGAAATTGTTAGCTGTGACTAATGGAACATTTCACTTTCTTGACAAATTCACAACATATAAAACTTTGCTCTATTTGTTCTTGCAACTTAATCACATAAATAAATATTAGATACTAGACATGCTACATGACAAGTTTTGACAATCACTGGGGTTTTAAAACGAATTTAAGAAGTTTTAAGCAAGTAGTCTTGTGTGATCTTGTTGATATACAATCATTTTCAGAATTTGACTATTGCATTCATTACCTACAGAAAGTCATGCATTGTTGAAATCTTAAGTATAGCTGGAGCAGGTAAAAAGAAATGGAGAGGCTGGGTTGCGTTTTCCTTATCCCTGTAGCTTTCACAATAAAACTCTTTCATCCTATGGCAACATTGAAAGGAACATTCAAAAAGAGATTATGTGTTATGCACAATAGCATGATGCTGATTGACTCTGGTACCAACTTGTTGTGTAACAGTTCCTCCTACAACATCAACTGACTCTTCCCATGGGAAGTAGTAAGGAAGCTAAGGAAATTCTAGTAAAACAGCAGCCATTTATTAATATCTAAACTGGCTTGATGGCCCATTAGTCTGGGAGCAAAAGTTCTGTCCATCAGCACTTAAATGTTCTACAAACACAACTATAGAACCTTTTGTATAACCTTGCCATACTGCCTCCTTCACATTAGTGCACATTGCATAGGGTACAGTAAGTTCTTCATCATCTGCAATTCTATACATCAGCACCAGCTATGGGAAAACTGTGACCAGCAGTTGTCATATCCTTTTAAATATTAGTAACCTAGGATTTTCTTGGTTGACCTCTGCATTTACTACCAGCTAGTCTCCAACTCCAACATAACAAAGAGATCCAAACCAAATGGCTCAACATTTGTTTCCTCACAAGACATGACATAAGTTGTGTCTGTGTGTGGTGCTATATATCAGAGCTTGGAAAGCTTAAATATTGACTAAAATTGATGATTAATTATCCCCAATATCCATCACTTGCACCTGTTAAAAAAGCAATGTCATCAGAATAATCATAATCTCGTAGGATGCATCTTTTCTAAGCTTAACACCGCTTTGACTCTGAGCCATAACCCAGTCAATAATAATACAGAAGACAAAAGGGACAAGGACACAGCCTTGTTAGACACCGTTGGCAACCTCAAACCATTCACTTCGTCTTGCACAGCTTTAACACTGCACAAAGTCTTAATCTGTACTTTCATGGCCAGCCACCAATTTTTTAGGAGGCCTGTACAATTTTAAGATCTTTCAGAGAAATTGTGTGTGGATATTACCATAGGTCTTCCATTAGTTATAAAATTTGTCACCAGATGTAGTTGATGGTCCATAACTTTTATAAAATCCTTTTATTAATAAGCTTCCATAAACCAAAAAGCCAGTCACTGCTAGAACCATTAAACTGAAATCCAGATTGGTTGCCTGTCAACCAACAGCCAATGGCTTTATAGATTTGAGAAACATACCACATTGAGAATACTTAACCAGGAATAGACAATAATGTAATTCTGTAGCAGTTGTTTCAATCACTGAGATTGCCTTTTGAGGGATCCCAAATTGCAATTCCCTTCACCCAATCAGCTGGTGGTTTTTCTTTCAGCTGGACCACCACACAAAACTTGTAGAGACCTTCAAGCACCTAATCACCTCACAATTCAGCATTTCAGATTGGATACATGAACTCCTGCTGCTTTGTTGTTCTTGAAAAGTGCAACATGCATCTCTATGCCCCCATGCTTGGGTTGGTCAGATTAACTTTCAGTTCATCAGAGGCTATTAGTTGATTGATATCATTTAAGTTCACTGCTAGCTCTTGAGCATTAAGGACCTCTGTAATCTGCAGCCAATCATTTTAACTGCCCTGCATCAGTTGTTAAGCTATCCTTGTCTTTCAATTCCCCCACTTCTTTAGGCTGGTCATTGCAGAGGTATATTTTATCAGGAAAGGTATATTTTTGGATATTGCTTGTTAGACATGACTTTATGATGTCATGCAGTTTGGCTGATTCTTTTCTAGCACTTCCACTCACTTTAGAGTTAAGGTTTAATATCCTATTGACCAACCTCACCATACACTTCAGGATGGCAAGAATATTGGAGCTGCAGGTACAATATGCAGCTTTTTATTGAAGTTGCCTACCTTCTAGGTCCGTTGTATTCAGATATAGCAGGTTCACTTTTAACCTGCTATATCTGCTATATACCACATACAATGGCCTTGACTGTGGAGAGCTTAGGTGGCCAGTTCTTGATTGACCATGTAAGATGCATCACACAGCCCCCAGATGCAAGGGCTCTATGTACACCAGACAGAGCTGAAATCCATTCCAGTGAAAACTTTACTTGTGTGTGCAGTGGTGCTGTAACCCTTTGCAGACTCTGTTTATAGTAAGTATTGTATGAAATGACAATTCCAGGCTTACAGTCTTCACTTTACCAATACACAACAGTCACTGAAGTAACTTGAATTCTGCAGCAATGTACTGACTGAATTTCATCTTGCCACTGCAGTATGAAATTCCCAGTAAAATCTGAGCAGAGCATTCCATTGCCAAGATTAGATGGAAACATACACTTTTTCATCCTGTTATAGTGCTTGTGTTTCTGCTACTTCACATATAGTTATGATACAAACAGTTAAAGCATTTTTAAAAGGCTTAAATAAAGGAGACCAACTGAGCCCTCTTTGCCATCATTACTTATTGGTTTTTCCCATTGGTACCAACTGATAATTGACAGTTCACAACTTTTTCATGGTCTAATTAATAGCAGGGAAGATAATAAGCAATTTAAAAAAGCTTTCCATTTTTGGATGTTTGGTATTGATTAAATTCAGGAATTAACAAATCATTTGTTACATAGCCAAGACAAAGGTAGATTGCAATAGTACTGTGAAAACCTTAAATCACACTTTTGTGGCCTCATTATGAGTAGCACAAGGTTCTCATGATGGTGGGGCACTCATACACCCCCCAAATAATGAAACGTTACCTTGCCTTGCCCATGTGCCATCCCCATATCTTTGCAGTTCATGTTTCTTCCTCTCCCTCTTATGCCTTCCATGCCTTCTATACTTAATATTATTTTTCTGCATGCAAATTATATAGTGTTGGTGAGGGGGCACATCCCTGGCAAACTCCTCTCTCAATAGCAACAAAGTCACTGTAGCTGTTCCCTATTCTTACAGGAGCCTCCTGGTTTCAATATAGGTTTATGATAATCCTTAAATCCTTCCTGTCAATATTTATACCTTGTATATCTTGAATGAGCTGGCTATTTCAAACCCTATCAAATCCTTTTCTTTTATCTAAGAAACACAAATGCACTGTATTTTGCATCTTGATTGTTCACTCTAGTAAATGTCTTATGCAAGACACAGCTTCCCCTGTTCTTTTGCCTTTAAGAAAGTCAAATTGATCTTCTGCAAGCTTGAATTCCATTTTTACCCTGATGCACTCCTGAACAATTTTTAGTAGGACCTTTGTAACCTGACTCGTGATACTGATTGGTCTGAAATCTAATGAGATGTTAAAAATGATTAATGGGAAGCATGATGTATTGTATGCCTTTCACTTGGACAAAGCAATATTTCTAACATGAAACAAACATACACAATTTACTAGAAATGAGCATGACTTGTCAGCAAGATGTTGAGTTATGCAAATGTTGATATTGAACATAATATTTTGCTGATACAGGTTTCAAAAGTAGAAAAGTAAGCAAGTAATGATCAAGTAATGAACAGTTTTTATTTATGACATTTTAACACTAAAACGTTTTGCTATCTCAGTGTATTCCCGTCAAAGATGAAGAAATCTTGTTAGTTGTATGACCCAAAGGACAAAGTAAGAAGCATTCTATAATACTCCAAGTTTGATAGTTCTTATCTCATTTTGATTTAATTAAACACAGTTAAAATTGGATTGAAGACAAAGTTCCATGCAAAACTGTGTAATTTCAAGCTATAAAAAAATCACCTTTTTGTGTGACTAACAGGACATACTGCTAGTCTAGCCAAGTCTCATTAAAATCCTCCCTTATAAGAGAAGTATATATGATTTTCTTTCATTTATGTTTCCATTGGATGCTCATTTATTTATTTTTTTCATAAGATGTTTGACAAAATAATGTTACAACAAAAAAAAGGAACAAAAACTTTTTCAGGCTTTTGGGCTCTTACAATATTTCATGCTACCAATCAGTTGTGATTGAGGAGACAAGTCCTGATGAAAAGGACAGTGGTGGTTTTTTCCTGAAAATCAGGTGATAGCATATCCAATTCCACAGAAAATATCCAGCCTTCACTGACACAGTTTCAGCTTAAAAGATCCAAGAAAGACAATGATATGGTTTTGAACTACAATGTTTTTTATGTATTTTTAAATCCAGCAGTGCACAAAAGACCCTTTTTATAATGTTGATTTAACAGTTGTAAATATAAAATATGTTATCAGAACTTGATAGTCTCTGCTATGTTTTTCCTTTTTATGTTTATTAAATTACTTTTGTGTCTCTGCTCTGGTCATGTGAGCATAAAGATAGTATACCATGATTAAATTTTTCAGTAGGAATTGTATTGAATACTTTATAATAAATACTTTTATTGTTTATTTCAATAAGGGTACCATATTACCACAAAGATGTTATTTCCAATTTTTCAAGTTGCTGTGGCTGTGCTTTAATTATTAAATTACCTAACCAGCAAACAAATATTTTTAATATGTTTTTTAAGTGCTTTCATACAATACTTGAGATAACTTTTTCACCAGAATTTGTACCACTGCTTTGGTCAATAATGGCTTAAAGACAATATTTGTGCCACAAGTAACAGAACAAGAAATATATTTTTTATGAAATTTGAAAGGAAACTGCTATTGGACCTAAGTAGAGTCACTTCTAGATGCTATTTATATCAGTTTTTCTTCTACACCCAGAGCACAAGGCTTACAATACTTTTTTGGTGCTCTCCTTTGCCCAGCTTAAGAATATTTGATAATTCAAGACAGCTTTATTAATTGGTTTTAATAGCTATTTTTGGCTCACTATTCTTTTATTTTACATTGTTGTAGAGTGTGACTATTGCCTTAATTGTGTATCATATTTTATTATAATTGTTTATTTGTACAACTGCCACAGCTTTCCACTTTGAGAGCAGTGTTTATTTTACTGTTGTAGTTCACTCTTAGTGGTTGAGCCTCAATTGTTTCTATCATAATGTATTCTGTATGTTTAAACATAGGTATTAGTTTTAAATTGGTTTTTCTTGGCTATTCCACTGATATTTTTTAATACAACAAAGCTCTTGTTTATAGATTCAGTCCACAGTTTAATCCAATATGTTTCACCATCCTGTGTGCAATGTTATTGAATCCACTTCAGCCAGGAACAATTCTTTCCAAGAAATATACACCCAGGTCATTTTCAAGGAAGTACTCAACTGAAAAGTTTTATTGTTTTTATACCTCAGGTTTTTATCAGGACCTCAATCAACAGTAACTATCATGATCTTCTTCTCTATATCTCAGGTAGAAAATACATTATCTTGCAGATGAGTAAGTGGAGGTTATCCTGAATACTTGCCACTTCTAATACCTATAGATGCAGTGCCAGGTACATGACTGCATCATCTGTTAGATCTCTGCTTTTGACAACCTTCATGTCATCAATGACCAAGTATCACCTTGTTGAGGAGCCACAACAAAATCATGATTAGGCAATGTGACCTGATATTCCATGTGTGAGACCATGGGTACTTGTTTGTTTGCAGTGGTTACTCTATAAGGGACTTTGGCTTTTTCACCTTGTAAATGAAACATCACTAAAGCAAGGCCAAAAAATTGCTGCTACTTCTTCTTGCAACCTGATTGACACCCAAGCAAACTTCATTGGTGGATGTAAAGCATGCTTTGGGTTTTTAGCTTTGTAGCTTTTCCATTGAGTTTCATTTTGAATCATGGATATTAACTCTTTTTTGTCACTTCAGATAAAGGTAAGATATAAGGTAATTGTTTCTGCAGTGGCACTGAGATTAGTTAAGCTCACTTGTTCAGAAGTCTCTTAGGTTGGGATCTTCTTATAAACGTTTTGTCTAATAGACATAAATCACACCTTCTTGTTCTACACTTATACTGTGATGCATTGGTAGCAATACTCTATTCCACGGTGTAATCTCATTTGTTTTCTTTCAAATTACAAATACATTTAGAATATTAAGTGTCATTTTCATACTTCTTTAAGTTTTGTATGGTTGTTGTAGTGGGTCTTGAATTCCCCTTCAAATTTTCTATAGTAAATGTAATCATTTTTGTTGGTTATGACTTTTGCTTTGTAGATAAGACAGGGTGCTTAGCATTTTCCATTCAGTGGGCAACTTGGCTTCTATCTGGAATTTCAGGATTGTAGTTGGGGAGTCCTATTTTCATTAGATATCTTTGCATTGTGTTGGTTATATTTTTGATAATGGGGGTACAACAATAGCTGAGTTTTAGTTGTTACAAAACACTAAAAAGCTGTAAGCCAAGGTTTGTTCATTTGTAGCCTGATGATTTAACTCAGAGTTTCATGTTTTAATAAACATGGAACTCGGAGTTGCTAGATAAGTGCACTATCTTGTTTGATTGGTAATTAATAACAATTGAGGGTTAATCATTACCGTAAAAAGTGATCAATGAAGTTTAATCCAGAGCTAGGTATCAAGTAATAAAACAGAAAGAAATGACTGGTTTTTTCTTGTATTTAGTTGGTGAGTATAAGAACAGGATACTCAGAACCCAAAAGTAGCAGTTTCTTTCCATTTTTTACTTGATATATATATATATATATATATATCAAGTAAAAAATGTATATATAATATATATATATATATATATATATATATATTAGGCTGTTGTTTTTTAATGTATACATAAATAATGTAAATATGTTAAGTGCAATAATGGTATTAATTGGTGAAGAGAATGAAAATGTCCCAAACATAGTTATTTCAAGAAAAAAAACCCACAAAAAAAATATTCTAGAGAGCAAATCTACACCTTATAGCATTAAGCATTGAAGATACTTTTGCAGCCAAATGCCCCCAAAATCTGTATTAAAAACAGGAAGCTACAATAAGACAAGGAAGTGAACCGGGTGATTATAAACCAATAGAATTTGCAGAATTCCTCACTGCCAAATCAAAGTCCCTAAGAAGGGCACTGTCTGAGCCCTAGTTCTGGGGAAAATGATGTCAAAACAAAAAGAAAAGAATTTGCAGAATAGACACAGCATAGCTCTGCCATTACCTATCAAAGGTAGAGTCTACCAGGCATGTGTATGTAGGACAATGATGTATGGCAGTGAAACTTGGCCAGTGAAAGCTGAAGATGTCACCCGCATGGAGCGGAATGACATGAGAATGATAAGATGGATGTGCAACGTAAGTCTAAAGGACAGGGTCAGTTCTAATGAACTCAGAAGGAGATTGAATCTGGACAGTATTGGCAGCTGTATGCAGAATAGGAGGCTTCGTTGGTTTGGTCATGTGGAGAGAATGGACAAGAATGCTTGGGCAAGTAGATGCAGAACAATGAAGGTGACAGGAGCCACTGGCAGAGGAAAACCAAAGAAAACATGGGAGGAAGTGATAAGGATGGATCTGAAAGAAAAAGGTGTCAGCAGAGACCTGGTGAAGGATAGGATAACTTGGAAGTCAATTTCAAGAAATCGTCCAACACATGCTAGCATGTAAAATGGACGTTAAATCGAATATGATGATGATGATGACACTGATTTTGCTTTCAGGACTAAAAACAATCTACTGACACCCTTTAAATAAAGTTGTAAGAATTAATAAAATGGTGTTTGACTTTAATGTGTGATAATAGAATGTATTAACAGTTAAAGAGAAAAGTTGCTTCACAGTGTAGATATTATGTAGGTAAGGTAAATTTATTAATTATGAGTTAATGAATTTATTAGTAATCAAGTTGAAATTTCTGGCTTTTGCCATTGCATCATTAAACAAATGTGACAGCAAGATAAAATGCAGAATTGCTTAATCAAAAGACACATTTTTGCAAAATGAGTCCTGAGAATAATATATATATATATATATGTCTATATATTTGCATATATATAGTATGTGTACAGATATGTCTGGTGTATAATACATATTGTTACTTCACATAGTTAAATACATTGGATTACCAAAATTTTTATTGGTGTGGTGGAGATGAAACTTGAACTTTAAATGTAGTTTAAATCCTGACTTAAATTTTCTATGTTCAAAGTATGACATGCAAGGCATTTTTATTTTATTTTACTTTTAATACAATATTAACAAAGAAATTAATTGTTTGAATATAAAATATATAATGCACCATCTGGTAGGTAAGAGTGAAATGCAGTAACAGCTAATGGCAGGGTAGAAGGTTAATGAAATAATAAAAAGGTCATTTGTAAAAATGTAAAATCACCTTTTGTGATTCAATGTCTTTAATTGCTTGATATGTTGGTTGTAGGATTGTAGTTGTTTTAGTTAGATTTTGAACTGTATTGATTGAAAAAAATTGATAAATGGGTTATACATGTTGGCTTATAAAATTTTTGACTTTGATGTAATTCCGCAATCTGACAATATGTGTTTCTCCAGCCTACCAAAAGCGGAACTGGCTTTGGCTATTATGTGGTTTTTTCAGCATCCAGAGTGTGATCCCTGCTTAGTGGACTACCAAGGACATACAAAACTATCAGTAAGCTTTAACCTCTTTCCATCAACCAGAATATGTGTTTCAGCATATAACACACCAACTGGAGACTGATAGTGAGGCCAAAAGCTTTGCAAGCACTTAAGAGTTTCTCCACAATCAGCTGCATTTTCCCCACCGATTGTGCAACAACATCAGCATTGCCTGCATACATAAGCTTTCAAACAAGATTCTGACAAGTTTTTGACTTCAAATTGAGATGCCAACAGTTGTAAAGCTTGCCTAATGTTCAAAACTGTATGCCTTCCCCTACATCACAATCCTTTAAAGCATGAAGAAGTATCACTTAGGTTCAGCAATCACTGGGCAGCATAAACTTTGTTTGACAAATGTTCTGGCTATTCTGTGATCAGTTGCAACAGGTTTTGAAGTAAAAAAGCCTTTGTAACAGTCTTCTATTTGGTGTTGTAAAGTTTTTCAATGAAACATATTTTGACAGTAGACCCAATGAATGGGGGTTCTCTGGTTTAGTACCATACCAAAAACGGTGACCTCCAGTTACCTGACATTTACAAGGGTATTGACCTGCCTCAAATAGCAGCAAAAGTTTATAATCATTGCTTACAAAATAGAGTTTGTCCATTAATTGACAAAGTTCTTTGAATCAACCAAATGTTTTTCATGAAGACTGTTCTACTACCCTGCACATCCCTTCTCTTCACCAACTCATTGAAAAACTTTGAAACATTGACAAAGAAGCTATTATTGCATTAATAGACATCAGAAAAGCTTTTCATTCTATTACTTGAGAGAACATGTACCAGATTCTAATTGTATACTGTATCCTAAAGGAAATTGAGGCTGCTATTAAGATAATGTGCCAGGAGTTGTGACCCTAGAGGGGATGACAGCTTTTACTCTTCTACACTGGTGTCCATTCTTATTTATTTTATGCTTCTGTTGTGTTCTGAGATTATCAGAATACAACAGAGTGAAACTGATCCTTTTACATTTGTCCACAGAAAGAGTGGAAGTCATAGTGCTGAGCAATGAACAATCAATGAGCAATCAACTTCATGTTTAAGGCCTAATTCATAATTTTCCTGTATAACACATTCCCTTTTTGTGCTATCAAAATTATGAAATAAAGCAATATTAAAATCTTCTGCATCAGAGCCAGTGTAAATGCTTCAGTTCTTTATTAGCAGTTGTATGAGTGTTGTGACATGGGGAGTCCATGAAATACCATAATGCATTTTAACTAGTATGTGAGATAAAGTAGGTGTATTAATGTCATTCATACCAAACTTCTGTTGAGCATTTGCTTGTCAGTTGGAGGAGTTTGATATATGGCACTGCAAGACTTGATCAGAGTATGCCTGTTGACTGTTAACAGTAGTAGGGACAGCCCTTTTCTCCAGGAGGTAGTCATCAATATACTGGTGCCACCTTTTCTGGGGTCTCCAAGTAGGTCTTACAACATCTATTGTGTACCTCATGGCCTCTCATAAGATGTGGTCAGTCTGCCTTCGCATCATGGGCCCATACCACCTGAGCTACTTCAATTTTTATTTTGTCTGATATGATTGGGTTTTTCAGATATTTGCAGAAATCAACAATTTGTTTCTTATCCTTAAAAGTTACACCAAGTATAAGGTGTACCATAGGCATGCCCACTGCAGTTATTTGTGACATGTTTTTCTTACTAATAGTCCATGTTTCTGTGCCATATAGAAGGATATTTCACACTGTTCCAGTGTGTATAATTTTCTTGGTGGTTTTTTTTTTTGCATGCTCTTGACCTTCAGTAACCAGTAGAGACACCTCATTCAATGGGAACTGACTGGGGTTCCTTCTGATTACTATCTATCAAACCACTCTCTCCCATGGTACTCCCAAGGTATTTGAAAGCTCTTGCTTGGATAATGCAACTTCAGTCTTCTTCTTATTGAGTTTTAGCCCATATTTGGAAATATTATCCCATATAAACATATTACATTGTAGTTCTTCTTTATGTTATACTTGTTGCACAAAGCCATCTGCATAAGCTAATATGTTTGTATCTGGTTGGTTTTCTGTTTCCTCTTTGATTGAATGTCAGGATACAGGATGAAAAGGAGTAGCAAGATAATGCTTCCTTGACTTACACCTGATATAGTGCCAAAACATCTCTCCATTGCTTCTGGTGGGCACCCTATTCTGATTATATTCATATAGACTGGTGATTGGTTTGAGCAGATGTGTTGGTGCCCTATAGCTTTCTGTGATGTCCCAAAAATCTTATGTAGGCACTCAATCAAACACTTTCTCTAGGTCTAAGAAGGCAATGTGTGGAGGCTTATTGAACTCCCAGTGTTTGTGCATGATTCTTTTGAGGGTGAAAATCTTATCAATGGTTCTTCTTCTCTTTCAGAAGCCATGTTGTCATGACCCAAGCTTGTCTTCTATAAGCATGCTGACTTGCCTCTCAAAAATAGTCTCATATAATTTAATCACATGGTTCGACAGCAATACTCCACTGTAGTCTCCATATTTCATTTTGTTTTTATATATTGGACAGATAATTACCTTACCCCATTCAGCTAGAACTTGTTGGCACTTATAAGCCAGTTTAAAGATTTTAGTGGGGCATGCTGTAGCAAGTGGTGTGGCCCATTTGTGCAGGCCATTGGTTAGTAAATCTGTGCCTGATGCCTTGCCATTCTTTGTTGATTTTGTGCTACTTTAATGGAATGTTAACTTTCAAGTTCTTTAATGGTATTTCTACTTGCTTCATCTTCAACTTCAGAGGAGTACCACTCAGTTCTTTCATGCTGTGATTGTACATGTCCACTGGGGTTGAGTAGATTGCAGTAATATAGCATCCTAGTGAGTCTATGATAGCTACAGTTAGTAGTTTGTCATTGTGTAGACCCTTTATGTTGTACTTTTTTGGTGTTGCCCTTTCTATTTGTGTTTGCTATGTAGTATATGATCTTTTTTCTGCCCTGGAGATCTTGCTCAATGACCAAACGGAGATTTTCCAGGCTTCATGCTTTTGTTCTCTTTTGATGGAAATGCTTCTATTTCTGGCATTAATATATTTCTCTCCATATTCAGGCATTTGATGTTTCACCATTCCATTCTGTTTCTACATCCCCCCCTGCCCATCTGATGTTTCTACTGTGGCTTTTTCAAGTTTTTCCAAAACTTTCTTTGATTCTGTTTGACTCACATTTCTCTATTGTTTATCTGTTTCACTTTGAGTATGGATCTTACTTTCCATTGTGGAATTCTGGTTTTCAAGATAACAAGATGATGGTTTGCATCCATAGATTCTGATGGTATTGTCTTGACATCATTTACAGATGTATGACTTGTTGTTAGAATCAGATCTATCATGGTTCTGCGTTTGTCTAAGTTCCTTCTTTGCATCAGTGTAATAATTTCTTCTTTACCATTCATTGTGCCAGTGTTGGTTTTCCCAATTCGTAAACCATTTTGTTTCCAGGTCATTTTCTTGTGGGTCAGTCTGTTTATTTTTGCTTCTCTCTGAGAATTTGTAGAGATTTGTACTTGGCCAGTAGCTTGCTGGTCCTCTCCTGATTTCAAGCAGAGCCTTTGTTAGCCAGCAGACCATTGCCCACTCCACACCACGAGGAGCTAAAGGTTAAATTTTGTCGAGCAAAGTAGACTTATGTGCTCCAAAATTTTCAGTCAATTTATTGACTGAAAACCCATATATTTTTTTTAACGATACATCAGATTCTGTTATTTTGTTGCCAGTTTTATTTAAAATGGTGTCAGCTGCTGCACAGCTGCACAGTTTTTGCTAGAAGTACATGCCCCAAAATTTTGTTACAACAGTTTTGCTTAAAATAATAAATGTGGACAGGTAATGCCAAATCATTTGAACCATCTGTTGGCATTGAAAAGAAATAATTTTTGATTACCTCAAAAATGGCCTCAAGGAAATGTGGTTCCAAAGCTTGATTTGGAATGTATGTTGCTTTTGTTCCTTTAAATACATCACTTAACTTGCTGGATATTGTTTCCTGTAAGCAGTAAGGCTACTTTTGTTTCCCCACAAACTACCTAATAGTAAATATGCAAGAAGTATCTAAACTGAAACTGAATATTAACAGCAATGAACAAAGGGGAGTAAAATTACAAATCATGCTATTGGTTTATTGTATCATTTTAAGTCCAGAAGTTACATGTAGAGAGGCCCTTTAAAGGTGATTCTTTCTTCACTGTCTCTTTGTGCTTTGCTTTCCTCTAGATGCTCTGAATCAGTAACTCAAACTATATTGGGCAATTTCTTCATCCAATTTGGTTTTAAACTTGGCAGCTCCAGCAAATTTTGGCCTAGTGATAGTAGTAGTGACACTGGAAGTGAAAGCTATTTATTCATTGGGCCTCTTTCTTTTGAGGACATTCAGTCTGACAACTTTAATCATCACTGCTGCTCATCATTGGAATCACTCACTAATGTACATCAGATTTGGAGATGGTACTCCTGATCAGTAGCGTAAGAAAAAGGGAGTATGTATGCATTCAGATACAACTCACATTCCCTTTGTTGTGCAGCTGTGATTTCATATGGGCATTACTTCTTTGGATTTGGTTCAGCCTCCAAAGAGTAACCCAGAATATCTAAATAATTTTATTTCATCATAACTATCACCAAAAGTAGGCAAAAATGGCTCCCGTTTACCTTTTCATCAAATGTAGAATTTTTATTTATAATTTCCAATTTTCACATCATGTCTATCTAGAATTCAAATCAAATAAATTCAATTTTATGGTACAATACTTTGAATCCAGGAATCAATAAACTTGATTTTATAACCACACAGACAGCACCCTTTTCTGTTTGATTTTTTAGCACTGGCATTTTCTTGTCAGTTTGAAATTCATCACTGGGGGTTTTTCCAAATGAAAACCATCATTTTTTTTCTATTTTAGGTTCAATTCCTATTCAAATCTAGCATTTTGTTGTCTTTCTGAAATTGACAAAAGTAATGTTTTCTCAGATCAGAATTAGTGTTTTTTTGTCATCATGACATTGACCAAAATGGTCTTTTTACTGAGAACTAGCATTTGTCTTTTTTTTAGTTGACCTTAGAATTGCTTTTTCCAAATTAGATTTAGCTTTTTGTTATTTTTATGAAATTTACCAAGGTGATGCTTTTCCAAATCAGAACCAGTTATGTTGTCATTATTAACTGCTTAGGACGATTCTCTTTAGTTCACAAACTGCTTTTTTGTTGGTGACCAGTGTCAAGTAGCTTGAGACAGTTCAGTCGTACTCTTTCTAGCACTGAAATTCATGTGGTTTATTTTCAGTGACAAACTTTTATTTACAGAAAAGTATGTAAGGCAATTTCGAATGTGCAAAACCACTTGGCGTTCATCATTGATTAGTTTCCCTTCAATTTAATTATTGGAATGGAATCAGAGTGGTTTTTGTTTTTTTAATTGATATGATAAGAGGAGCCGTGGCTTAATGGTTAGTACAACTGCACAATAACCAAGAGTTCTGGGTTCGATTCCCCGAGCTGGCGAGGAGAATTTAGAACTTTACAAAGAAAAAAGCCATTGGTTGGCGTCAGAAAGGGCATCCAGCCAAGAAATTCCTCACTGCCAAATCAAAGTCCCCCCTGAAGAGCACCGTCTGAGCCCCAACTGCTGGGGGAACATGACGTTAAAACTAAAAAAAAAAAATTTCTTCCAACACATGCTAGCGTGTAAAGGACGTTAAACCGAATATGATGATGATGATGATGGTGATGATGATGATGATGATGATGATGATGATGATGATATATGTCATGGTCACCATCATTATGGTCGTAATCATTAATCATCTACACCAAAGTTTATGGTGCATGACTGATTCTCAATCATGATCTACGATGTGTTACATCTAATAACTTATCATATTTTTCCCTGGACCCCCTGCCTACTTTTTGATGTCATTTAACCATTCAATCTTGCCCAGTAAAGTCTTCTTTAGAATACTACTACTCTTCACCACATGCCCCACACATCAGATTTATCTTGCACTTCAGTTCTTCAGTACAACCTGTAAATCTGTTGATCTTCAATACCTTTTCGGGGTTTTTTGTATAGTTTTATGACTTTGTTTGGTGAACCTGATGGGGAGTCACAGCGGCTGGTATTTGGACTGTTATGATCATTTGTAGTTGTTTTGAATGACATTTTGATGTAATTAAACTAAATGGTATATTAAATTTTTATTTAGCTTATCAAGAGTTTGCTTAATTTTCATGTGATACTGTCAGTAAATTTTGGATAAGTTTAGACCCTATTAAGCAGTATCATTGTTACTTTGCAGCCTTAAAAAGGTAACCATGAAACCAATTGCATTTTTCCTTTACTCCTATCTAAATGAATAAATAAACAAATAGATAAAGAAATGAACACAAATAAATAAATAATTAAATAAATAAATAAGCAACCTCTGGACAAACAGATCTGAAAAGGTATTGACAGAAGTAACAATGGTTGGCGACTGAGATAGACACGGAAATGAAAATAATAATAAAATAATGGAGCCAAAACCTGGTGAATTCTCTTTTTCCCCAGTGAACCATCAAGCCAACGCAAAGTGTTGTTAGTCGACACATTCTCCGACCCTCCTTTCTTCTTCTCCTCTTAAAGTATTTGCTTTATGTGATTCATTTTTTAGAATTTGTAGGGCTGTATCGATGTTGATTTAGCCTTCAACCTGAACACATGCCATCTCAACCGTCTGATTTTGCAGATACGTCTTAAGCATACGTGGTGTAGTGTAAGTAACTTGTGCATGTTGGCCATAATTGTATTCCCATATTGGCCGCCATACAACAAAACTGATTTCTCCTTAGTTTTGAAAACTCCAGCTACTGTTTTGTTACACTACTGTGCCAATTTCCTATTTTGTCTAAATTTCTACAAGGGAGCTAATGTCTTTCTTTACTTTATTTTAGGGGGGAAGGGGGTTCGTGGTAGTCTATCTGCTGGCAGACCTAAGGAAAAGTGAATACAGTTAATTGTTTAGGTCAAATGGAATTTCAGACAAATCGGATCACAATAATTAGTTTCTTTTGCACTCACTTTAAATTCATAGTACACGTAAACAACAATACGACAGTGGTGTTCTCCTTTCTCTCAATTGAAGATCATAACCATGCTGAAGATTTCATAATAATAAGACCTTTTTATAAGTCTGTGAAAGTGATTTAGAAAAGTGCTTTTCATATTAGGTTTTGTTTTATGTTTTTAAGACAAAATTTAATCAATATAGCCTTTTCCTTTCCCGGAAACAACTTCAGCAGACCCTAACGAGAAAAGATACCAGTGTCTTGCCGTTTTTGTTGTTACAATTACCTGGATCACCCATCTTTGATAGTTTTACAATGAGTCCTTTTGACCAGCCTTTAAAATTATTTTTTTTCATGCGACATGTTACTAAAAGAATGCTGTAAGAACATCTGTATTTGATTTTGTCAATCCGCTTTGCATTGTCTTTTGTCGTGAATTTGTTGGGTTTATATGCCATTTCTTTGTTGGGTGGCATAGGTTAGGTATTTTTCAAATTTTTCTCCTTTTTTCTGTTCCATAAAAAAGGATGTTCTGGTTTCATGACTGTTAAACACGTCTTCCAAATCAAACTCTTTCTGCCGTGATGAGCTACCAAAAGACTTTTATTTTACAGCAGCCGATGGGTGCTTTTATAAGATGTTTACATAGTTTTCCTGCTGCTATATCTCCTTGCCCTACTTTTTTTCTTTTGGTCATTTTTTCAGTGTTATTTACTCTTTTTTGTCTTCCAGTCGGATCAACCCAGTGCACGTTTTTTTCTTATTGAACTTTTTTCTGACCTTAGTAGATTTCCATGTCAGTTGTCAACCGCCCTCTTTTTTTTCTCTCTCAAGAATTATTATTTTTCGCACTGTGGCTTTAGTTTACTCCCTGATATTTTCCTCGAAGTCAAGAGCCGAAGCTCATTCTTAGCACAAGACAGACCTTTAATCTTAGTTAATAATTTCCTTTTAATGTCAGTAATATTTCTCTTAGGTTATTTTTTCCTTGTTTCTTTATGATGTCAACTTGACACTTGCAGCTGTAAGGAGATGGTCACGATTCATTTTCATAATGATTCTATTTCATTAGGGATTTTGTATCGGTTTAGTTCACGATTATAGCCACTCCATCCATGTGTTTGGTATCATTTCTTCCAGGTAGGTAATTGTATGTTCTTTATTTGTCGTGACCCATCCTATTTATAACCTATCTGTATTCAGCGTTCCGATATTATATTGGTTAGATTGTTTCTTTTTTGATGACTTGAGCCATGTTGAAGATGCAATCCATCGTTCGTTCTTTCTAGGTTCCAGTTTTTATTGTGAGAGATCGAATAGGGTTTTCCGCATGTCGTAGGCTGCCAGGTAGGAATCCGACATTGGGCTTTTTAGAACCGCCATTATGGCTGGGTTTCCGTTAAATAAAAGTGACTTGTATGGTTTTCTATGACCAGTTTGTTTTAGTAGGCGGAAGTGTTTTCCGCCCACCAACGCAACTCACTGACTGCATATTCCCTTTTTGTCGAGATTCTGCTCCTTAATCATCTTGGTTTTTACGAACTTGTTAGGAGCCATGGCTCAAACCGGCATAGGTCTTTGGGCCTTTGAAAGATGAGGTTCACCACCACGATAAGGTGGTAATTCATCGGAAGATTAAATGGTAATAAATTGTAAACGGTTACATAAAGAGTCAAAATGATATGGAAAACACATGTTAATGAAAAGTAAGAGATGGTGATGGTAATGGAAATGTAAATTAACTCAATAAAGTTGGATAGAGAGCCTTTTCTAAATTGGTCAGTAACCAAGCTAAATTAGGGAGGGAAAGATGGAAAAAATAAATTAATCAGACATTTTAATAAGCAAATTATTAATTAGATACAAAATGGACGTAAGTTTGAAATTAAGAGCAAAGCATTCACAAAATAATTGAATGACCGTCAAATGAAGGTAACACAATGTGCAGATAGAGTGTGAATAACAAAACAAACATATTAATCATATATTTCTCTTGATTTTTTTTAGATATGAATCTTTTTGGATTGTGCCCAGCAAGAGATACTCTTGATCTGCTTATTTGCACCGAATGTCATAAGGTGTTGTACCCAGTTACAATTAAAAGACACTATGGTATGTATTGTCAGGGCGTTGTAAGTCTTTTGCATTGAAGTGTTTTAAATGGTCATTTTATTTCCAAAGATATTAGATACATGATGACTGTAGAATTTTTCTGTCGTTGAATGCTAATAGACTTCCTTTTAGGTGTCATAATAAGCTTAAGTATGCCGTATATTCAGACACAAGGAATCTATAGATGTCATTTTCAATCGCTGTAGCATTGGCAACGTGCACTGCAGTTTGCCTTTCTAAGAGTTTCGGAAGTAAGAGGCAAAGACTTCCATGATCAAAAGAATTTGTTAGTCAAACAAAAATTTTTGAAAATATAAGTACAGTGGAACCCTGGTAAAGCAACCATCCATAGGGGATCAAGATACCGGACGGTTACTAGAATGTTGGTTGTAGCCTGGTGGGCTGTCCACTTTGATTCTTTTTGGAGGGTTGAAAATCTGATTGTCAATGTTGGATGAGCACTTAACCGAGGTATTTGCCTACCAAGGTTTCACCCTAGTGTAAATGGAGATAAAATTTGAATTATTATTATGTTATATATGCATTAGCGATAAAAGAACGTTTACCTTACAGTTACACGAATAATTAAACATCTCTCTAGTAGACAGCCATGATACTGTGTAATAAGATGACAAACAGTGGCGGACAGATAAGGGAACGGGGTTAGGTTATCTTTTGAAAATTACTTTCCTCATGTAACCATTGTCATTGGATAATGGTACAACACAAAAATCAATAGGACTGTACAAACACGAGATTAATATTCAACAGTTTGATAGTGATATTGTTTTCTCTGGTAAAGAATCACCAAATTAAGTTTCAAGTTAACTAATTGCAAGGATATTTCCAAGTTTAATTAAACGGCACTGCCCTCTACTTTTGATAAACTCACTAGTCTAGCATTTTATCTAAATCTAGGAATTCGACAGTAACGAAAATGACATGCCATTCAAACAGTTAAGGTGTTGCTATACCAACAAGACCCTGACACGGTGACAAGTTGTTTTCATTTGCAGTACAGATTTATATTCTTTTCCCTTTAAGCTTCTATAACAACCAATCAATATACATATATGTTCATAAAAGAAACTTACATTTTTTGATGACTAACATTTTCAAACAGAAGCATATCAGAATGCATATGCTACAGCAAAAATCTTTATGGAAAGAGTCGAGAAAAAATCCTAGCTGTTCTTAATAGTATTGTTTTCTGGACTTCGGCAATGTTGATCTCAATCCCTATCTTTTCCATGTATTTGGTGAAATTTTGCGTCACACTCCCAAGAACCCCCAAGACAACAGGCACAACGCTAACTTTTTTCAGATTCCAAAGTCTTTGGATTTCTCTTTTGATTTCCTGATACTTGTCAATCTTTTCCTGTTCTTTTTCACTTATCCTGGTGTCTCCGGGGATGGGAACATCGATGACGATTGCAGTCTTGTCAGCTTTATCAATAATTACGAGGTCTGGTCGTCGTGCCTCAATGACATTGTCACACTGGATGTTCATGTCCCATAATAGTTTGTGGCTTCCATTCTCTAATGCTGTTTGAGATTCATGCTCATACCATTTCTCGGCTCTTTCAAGATTCATTTTTCACACAACTTCCAATGAACAATTTTAGCGACCTTGTCATGTCGTCTTTTGTACTCTTTCTTAGCAAGCTTTTTACACTCGCTCAGGATATAGTTTACTGTTTCTCCCCATTCTCCACACAATCTACAATTAGGTGAATCAGTGCTTTTGTCAATGTTATACTTAACATAATTTGTCCGTATTGGTTGCTCCTGGGCAGCAACTATTAAAGCTAAAGTGGTCACTTTCAAATCTGATTGGTTATCTAGATCCACGATTTCTCCTCGTCAGTATTTTCACTTTTATTCCTGATAATTTGCCCATATATATGCTTTCCCAGCCATTTTTGTTTTCTTTTCTCCTTATTTCTCTTTTTAAGATCTTCCTTTTTAACCGTTGATTGGTATTCAATTATACCAACATGTTTCACTGCGTGCAGTAATGAATCATTGGAATTATTTAGGTACCGTCCAAGATTATTCTCTTCACTTCTAACTGTATCTTTGCAATTCATAAGTCCTCTTCCACCGGCATTCCTATCTGGGTATAATCTGTCTACATAACTTTTAGAGTGAAAAGCTTTGTGCATTGTTAGGAGCTTTCGAGTTTTCCTGTCCAGTTCCCTCAGCTCATCACATTTCCATTCTACAATTCCTGCTCCATACCTCAATGCTGCCACTGCCCAACTATTTATGGTGTGTATTTTTTTCTTTCCGCTCAGTTTGGATTTCAAAATTAGTCTGGTGCGTCTATGGTACTCTCTCACAAATTGATCCTTCATCTCTTTCTCTTTGATTTTATCGTACTCAATTATCCCCAGGTATCGATACCCTTCCTCATCAACTGTTTTCAAAACCTTTGAACCAAACCTTTACTCTTACTCTTATTTACTTTTCTTCTATTCAAAACCAACAATCCGCACTTCTTTATCCCGAATTCCATCCCATTATCTTCGCTAAACATATATACCGTATTCACGAGTGAATCAATTTGCTTAAGTGACTTTCCAAAGAGTTTTAGATCGTCCATGAATAACAAATGATTCAAACGTGTGAATTTATCGCCAAACTCATAATGAACTTTTACTTTCTTTAGTATTAAGGTTAAAGGGATTAGGGCAAGTACAAACAAAAGTGGCGACAAACTGCCCCCCCCTGAAATATCCCCCTCATAATTTCAACAGCTCCAAGAGATGTACCATTAGATGTTAACTCCAACTTCCACTTACTCATACCATCTAACAAAAACGTTTTGGTGTTCTCAGCCACTCCAAACAATTCTAAACACTCTCCAATCCAGCTATGTGGTATCATGTCATATGCTTTGCGGTNCCCCCCCCTGAAATATCCCCCTCATAATTTCAACAGCTCCAAGAGATGTACCATTAGATGTTAACTCCAACTTCCACTTACTCATACCATCTAACAAAAACGTTTTGGTGTTCTCAGCCACTCCAAACAATTCTAAACACTCTCCAATCCAGCTATGTGGTATCATGTCATATGCTTTGCGGTAGTCAATCCATGCCATAGCAAGTTTCGTACTTCTTTGCTTGCAATCTCTGAGGACTGCCTTGTCGATAAGCAATTGATCTTTTGTGCCTCTACAATTTCTCTTACATCCTTTCTGCTCATCTGGTATCATATTCTTCATCAAGTATAGAGATAGATAGAGATAGTATAGAGACAGTCCGATATGATACCTGTTAGTAATTTCCACATGAAGGGAAGACAAGAAATTGGGCGATAGTTATCCACTGCATTACCTTTACTGGCGTCTTTTTGGCACAACACTGTTCTACCAAAAGTCAACCATTCAGGTAGTTTTTCATTCCTATTCAAAATCTTATTTGATTGTTCACATATTCTTTCGTGAAGGCTAGATTACCTTTTAACCCCTTAAAACCTTGTACACCATCTTTCCCAGGTGCCTTCCAATTAGGAATTTTTCTAGCTTGCTTTGAGATCATTTCTGTTGTAATTACCAGTTCATTTTGTTTTGGGTAGTTACTCAATCTTTGTAGCCATTCTGCATCCTTGTTATGATCTTTTTCTTTACTGCATATGTCACTCCAAAAGGCTTGGCTTTCTGCTGCATCTGGTATTTCACTACTTCCGAACTTACTACCATTAAGTTCTGCAAATAGCCTTTTCTGATAGGAATTAAACAACCTATTTTGTCGAAACTGTTCTATTCTCTCACTATACCTTTTCAATTTGGCCACTTTTGCTAATACTCGCTGTTTGAGTTCTTCAATCACTGTTCCAAGTCCTTTTGCTTTAATCCTAAACCTAGTATAGATGTTTTCAATTTTCTTCCAGAGTTATAAATTTTAAACAGTTGATCAACAACCATCCTTTCTTCATCTGAGAATCCCTCAAACGAAATATTTAAACTTACCCTATCTGATCTGTCATTCACAGAACCTGTATCAACTTCAAGTAATTCAGTATTACTCTCATCATTATCTGCATTATTTTCTTGATTCGAAAAACCTTTAAATCTTCTCTTGATCATTTTCATTTCCAACTCAGTGAGCCAGCCGTTTTCTGTAATCGCTCTGGCTTGGTCACAAATCCTTTGTTCAGTAATGTCTTGAAACTGGCCACGCTCTAACCATTCACTATATAACCTTTGCCAATAACCTTTAATGGGTACACCGTTTTCATCAGCGGGGTTGGATCTATTATAGCATTCCATAACAACAATATTTACTTCCTTCGACCATCTTTTCCTTTTAGGCAACTTTGATACCCCAGTAGCAGAAGTGTTGCCTATAACTCCTGTACCGGGAGCCTCGGGCACCGTCACACTTCCCGTAGGCTGTTCGGGACCCCCCTGATCCGATATATTATTTGTACTTTGATTCATCACAAAATAAGAGATAGTCAAGTATACCGCCCTGGGCACCAAGCCGGAATTTCAAAGCTTGGGCCTACAGCCACCAATGTTTTTATCGTGACACCATCACTGGAGAGGTTGCTACCCAAAGCTAAAGAGTCCCCTCTACCCATGAGGCCGACTGGCCCCCGCTGGATGCCAACCCGGTATTACTTGATCTCGGGGAGAGCTAACAGGTACTACACCTTGCTCAAGGGTGACCAGGAGGTAGTTGTAGCAAAGGGTAACATCATTCTCCCACGTCGAAACTCCACAACCGGATGCAGTTTAATGTCAATACCCAGGACAACTTATTATTATTATTATTATCTGTTTTAAAGCTTTCGCACAGGCTGTTCGTATTGCCGAGTATTTTCCTCTTGGGCGAGCCACAACTAGTGGCCAAGGGCCAAGAGGGTTCTTTCAAATGTCCATTACTTTTCTAATTATCCTCGCAGATCCCAATAAGGCTGTTTTTTGCACAATTCCAACATTTACTTCAAGACCTAACATTTCCATCCAGCTATTAAATCTTTTGCTCACACAGCCTAAGGCACCAACAACTACTGGTACCACTTTCACTTTTCTTAACGACCAAAGACGTTTCAGCTCCATTTTTAAATCTTGATACTTTTCGACCTTTTCATTCTCTTTTTCATGTGCCCTACAATCACCAGGTACAGCAACATCTATAATGATGGCATCTTTCGTTTTCTTCTCAAGTAATATTATGTCTGGTCTCCTCGCTTCTATCAAATTATCACATTGGATATTGATATCCCAAATCAATTTTACATTTTCATCTTCTACTACACCTTCCGGGCAATGTTCGTACCATTTTTCCTTCCTGTCGAGACCATACTTTCCACATAACATCCAATGGATCAGCTTAGCGATGTTATCATGTCTCCTCTTGTATTCACGTTGAGCCATTTTACTACACTCACAAACAATATGTTGCACTGTCTCCGCTCGTTCTCCACACATTCTGCACAAGGGACTTTCTGAAGTTTTATCAATTCTATTTTTAATGTAGTTTGTTCGCAAAGCCTGTTCTTGTGCGGCAAATATTGTTGCTTCTGTTTGAACTTTGATGTCTCCTCGAGTAATCCATTGCCAAGA
>RDPX01000137.1:1751689-1776108 GCA_003991215.1 Morbakka virulenta | reverse complement strand
TATTCTCCCTTGGCCCAACAAATCCGAAAGTTACATAGTGTATGTACCAGCGTTGTCCCAATCGTCGTGGGAAGCTTAGGAGTGGTGACGAAGCGCTTGGAGCGAAGTTTGAAAGAGTTGGGCATCCCTGAGTTCTTGGGTGGACTCCAAACATCTACCATCATTGGAACTACCAACATATTGAGGAAGGTGCTTAACCTCTAAAGCTACTGGTCGGTAGCCGGGGTTAAGTTTTCTCGTCCGGCAGGTGAATACCATCTCCCTGTGCGGGCTGTCATGCTGGACATGAACTTTGTTTATTATATATAAATTGTGTAATAGATTTTAGTGCATAAGTCATAGCGAACGGTAATTGTTTGTGTTTCATTTAGCTCTCTGTGTTAAAGTCGTGACCGATCTCTGCAATGCTACTAAATTAAACGGTAAATTTTTATTGAAATTTAGGTATAAATAAGTTTTCTTTTATTTTTAAACAGTGTCACCACCCTGACTTTACCCCACTAAATCCATCTCTGGTGAATCATGTTTATTGCAGTAAATAAATGTTAAAAGTTCTGATCACGCCCCCTCCCTCAAATAAATCGTGAAGTGTTTAGATATAAAAAATAAAATTTAAACCGCAATGAGCTTTTGGTTTTTCCGATTTGGCGACTATTACTTTGAAGCTGTTGAAAGTAGTTGCTCTGAAAGCACCCAAACATTTTATTGTTTTCAGACCAATTTTGTTTTTGCAGCGGTTGTTGTCAGATTTGCAGGGCATATTATACAGTTTAACTCGGGTCCTTTCGCATTGCAGATGATATTATTGAGTCCATTTTGAATTTTAAATGAAATATTGTGAGATGGTTTTTGGGTCCACTGCTACCCTCTTCCATCTGGTTCAAACATTTGTGAGGTAAGACTATATGATTTAATATGAGATTTCTTCTATGTTGCTGAAATTTTAACAGAGGAACAAATAGGCATGCACAACAGGTGTTTTATGTATGCGACCAACAGTCTACAGTGGCTGACTGTTGTGTATTTTTAATTAAATAAACTTTAATTGCGGATTGTGAAATCACCAATATTTACTCAAACTAGGAATTTGCATTTGAGATTACGCTACACAGTAGATCCAATGCCTATCAATTTTTTAGTTATCTAAGAAATATTGCTCTTTAAAGGTTATATACTTATAATGGGATATATTGTTGACGTATTTAGAGGACCACAATGTGTTAAAGTACAAGAGTAATAGCGGAGACAGCGATCAAGGAAGATGGGGGTAAACCGTGGTAAATTTTTCTGTTCGCATTCTGTTGTTCAGTTCTATCTGGCAAGCGTCGTAATTTTCCTATTACTATATATAGACTGGCTCTGTAATCATTACTGTAAGGTAATGACACCTTCACTGTACGAGCGTTCATTACTGTAAATGGAACTAAACTACTAGACCAAGCTGCAATATCAAACAACATCAAATGACGTATTTTTTATTCCTTTGTAACTTATATGCATGAGATAATATGTTTGATTCTCTTTTTAATGACAGAGCGAAGACACGCAAAATTGCTACCAACCGTTAAATCTCCACCCAGACTTACACTTCCTACGCCCAAAGAGATAAAATCTCCGATAAAGCACCAGCCACCGTACAGCAAAGCCAAAATTCTCAAGTCTCCAGATAACAGCTTCATACGCATTGAAGAAGTTGATCCAACAGACATAAGTGTTAAAATTGAAGAGGTTCCATTGACCATTCCCAAGTATAATCACACTGCTAAGGCCAAACTGCCAAAAATTAATTTAAAAGGCCTCACAGGGTCATCGGGGAAGGCAAAAATCTCACCAGTTGGTTCCAAGCCAGCATCTTCAGCCCTTACACCAACAAAAAAGGGATCAGGAATCAAGGGTGAGTAGAATTTAAGTGTGCTATTAAACTACAGACTTTATGCAGAATACTCCAATGATCATAGAAAAGTAAGCATTCTTTCAACTTAGAAAGGTTTCATTTTCCTATTTTATGTTCAACCGTTGTTCCTTGAAGGGTTGGGTATAAGTTTGATCTATTTTTTAGGTTCTCTAGCTACTCCAAAAGCCAAAACGATGCTTTTGATAACGAACTTTTATCTTCACTCCAATGTGGATGATATTACGACGCAGACTGTTGAAGATGATGCTCAATCGCTGTAACAGTATTTCTGTACAGCAATGTCATCATTTCCATAGATAGCCACGGAAAGCGGTTAAGAATGGAAGTTCATTTTCTTTATAACTTTCTTCTTCCGTCTCTCTGCATACAAATTGCCGCAAATATCTTCATGTATCCCCTGCGAGTTAAAAGGAGAAGGGCTTGGAACTTGAAAAATTAGTGTAAATTAATTAATGCTTTTATCTATAGTCTGACTGGACTTTAATCTATGCAGGTATATAGCGAATTTGAAATTCGGAAGTAATGAAAGAAATCGAAGTTGTTCACGTTGAGTTTCTTTAGTTAAAATATATTTCGAAAATACGCTCCGGCTAACTCAAAGGAATGCATCATGTATGAGTTTATGTTAATTTATGCGGGCGTGATTACTGTTACGTAAACATTGTGCTAAATAAAACTTGTTAAATGTATTGTGCTCATGTTTTTGTGTGTGTTTTTGTGTGTGTTTTTGTGTGTTTGTCAGTGTACGATATAGTTAGCGTTTTATTGTATCAGTGTCTAATTTTGCCCGTGAGTGCATTACGTACATTTGTATCTCAACGGTTTCAAGAATGTAAAGTAAAGTTCATAATCTTGGTTTTTTTGGTGAACTCTGTTTCATCAATTCTAGGGTTTTTTTCGTTTAAATTAAATTTGTGTTAATTTCAAGTGTAGCAATATGTTTTAATTTCGATTCTTTGGTATGCATTTGAAATATCGCAGCTCTCATGCCTTGCTTTGCCAGTTGAAACCGTAAGGTAATTATATATGATTCACTTTTAGATAAAGAATATGATCCAGACCGACACTGTGGGGTATGGATGGTAGAGCAATCGAGAAATTGTACACGTTCACTTACCTGTAAGGTAGGTATTTATAAACTTACATCTCTTATCTCCTCATATAAATGTTGTACTAGGGTGGTTTTCAAAATCTGTTTTCACATTAAGGTATTTTGGTACCCACTCAACCCACCTTTGTTGCTCCGTTTCAAACACTGGTTGGCCATTCAGAGTGGCTTTTCAGAACAGTCTGAAGTTTCATTTACTGTCGTCCATGCAATGTTGTGATCCATGCTGAAGGTTAACGGAACAAACAACTGAAAAACTGGAAAATTAACAGAAAGCTGTTTTTGAAAAATCTTGATAAATAATTTAAGTAATTTCTTTATTATTATTAATATTATTACTATTGTTACTGCTATTACTATTATTAATATCATTATATTATATGTTTTAACAGAATATAAAGCTTAAGCTTGATAAAAAAACTGCTATTAATGCTAATCCTGCTTAGAAAGTAAATGAAAATAAAATGTAGATTGCACTCTGAAGAAGGAGCTGTATGAATTAGAATGTCTGAAAAATGAACTATCCGTGTTTTTAAAATAAAAGGGTAATTTTAATGGGTGTTTTTGGCTGTACAATTCATGCATACTTATTCACATGAAGGCCCAGAGCATGCATGTGGTATAGTCACGCTCTACATACATTACAGTACAGTACACTACACATTATTTGATTTCGTAGCAATTATACTGGTTTTTATCCAGACAAATTAGGGTTTACTTTACCAAGTTACGTATTATTTTTTGTATTTGTTAATATTACTCTTGCAGTTTCTATTCCTAAGGAAAATAGAACTTTAGTGATCAAAAGAACTTAACTACTCATTGATTACTGTATGTGCTGACCCTAGTGGCAGGCTTAAATTTGTTTCTGTGCATTTTCATGGTTTCAGATATCTTTTTAAACGTACTGTCTACCTTAGAAATTTTACAGTTTTGCACAGAGGGCTTGGCTCAGCTGATTATCTTTGATGTTGATTTATCAATATTCGTGGGCTTCTCTGTAGATTTTTTAATAAGGGTCCAACAATCAAAAAGAGAACGAGTCATCTTTGAAATCAGAGTAGATTGTTTATAACTTAATACCGAGTACAGAGGTTAGTTGCAAACAATGGTTTTAGGCGTTACAGAAATTCAATTGAAACCGATATTTAGCCTCAATTTGGTACTTTCATTTAAAGTTTCAAAAGGAGGCTTGTTAAAGTCGAGTGACGCCTGAGCTACCCAGTCGTCTGGAAGAATAAACATTCACGGTTGAAATGATATTCAAACCCAAAATTTGGAATTTTTTCATAATACGTTTCTGATCAGAAAAACAGGTGATAAGTAGATTTTTTAATTACAGGAATGGATTTTAAACTAAATTTATTGTTATGGTCTTGACATTTTCAATAGTTTTTTGAGCTTAACCCAAACACCTTTATTTCCGTTTATCAAAAACTAATTCATCCTGCCGATCATGGATCGGCGCGAGTCGTTTGCAAAGTTCGTTAGAGAAAACCGAAGTGTCGTCTTTTTGATCACAAGCTTTTGTTCCTCTGATATTAAAAGCGATTCACATATTTCATCAATAAGATAACAAAGATACTCCATTTTTAAAAAGTTTGTTTTGATATTGTCATGGTCTGTATCTCACACAGAGGTAAAAATTATTTAAACAAAAAACGACAGGATTAGACTGGAACATTCGTTATTGTATGGAATTATGCAGCATTATCTGTTTAAATTCTAATCGTTCATTTTGTTAGGTTATGTTAAAATAACCTCGGGTTTAATATGGATATGCAATAATAAAAATTTTCGAGTTTTAAATTTTTTTTTACTCGATTGAACTACACGTCTTTGTTATATAAAAAGCGTGAACGTAAATGGTGTGCTCTTGTATTGTTGATATAGTGATGTGATATTTTTATTCTTTTGTTTTATATAATGCATAATATATAATATAATATAATATGATATAATATAATATAATATAGTGGAATATAATATAATATACCTGAGACCTTTGAAAAGCAGGTTGGCGTCTGGCGGGCTTCAGTCTGTCTCTTGGGGGACGAGGGCCAATTTAGCCTTAGTTGGCAACCCTCCTAGAGATTAAACTTTCTTTGAAAAGAGAAGGTTTTCCTGAACCTGAATCAGGAATCTTGTGTTAAAATCAACTACCTGTGCAAGATCATGAGCTAGACCGAATATGGAAATAATTTGTCTAAGTCTGTGAGTCCTAGTAGGAGCCCACCAAGTCATGTGATAAGCATTGAAGTCACCAAAGAAATGTTAGCAGTGTGATTTCTGGTCGAAACAAAAGTAAATAGCCGTCACCACGAAGATTGCTATTATTACTAACGCTGTCATTGAGGCTGGTCTCACAAAACGCAGGAATATGAGGAAAGTCACAGTGAAGAAAATCTTTCTCCAAAGAAAAATTGAAACGAAGACCTTTTACATTACTGAAAGCTAAAAAGAGCGTATTTTTTAAAAATGGCTTTTTTTCGGGTTTGTGTAAAGGCAGTACTGGCACATCTCGAGTCAGCACATGCAGATATGGAGTCAATCTTGGGTCCGGAGATTATTCGTATCTACTTATGACAGAAGATTCACAAGTTGATTGACGAAAAAAATCTGACCCGGACAGGATGACGTATTTATGACGCATATTGATTTATTTGCATTTTACAAGTTTAGATACACTCTAATCTTGTTGATAATTTTTTGGCCAGTTTTTCTAGGTGATTTTAGGCCACTCAAAATTTTGCGGGTGAAAATGTTTTGGACAAAATTTTTGCTATGTCTTGTTGCCATTTCATTTGATATAATTGGCGTACTCCTATTTTTGAGCCTTGTGTTGGTTAGCATAAGGCTTTAGCTCAGGACATTAGCCTGGGTATTAACACTACTTGTATTTGAGGCAGCATTGATGTATATTACTTTTTTTCTATCCTGCAGACACATTCGCTGTCACTTAGGCGAGCAGTGCCTTGTCGATCTAAAGCATTTGACGTTCTATTAGCAGAGCATAAAGCCAAGGCAAACAGCGTCAAAGAAGCTGGTGCTACGCCATCAGGGTCTACGCCGACACCATCACCTACAAAAAATTCTACTTGTAATAGTACGTTTCCTTCTATAAAACTGGAAAATTTTGGAAACCCAAATACGCAGTACGTATAGAATGTTTGTTTATCTTTTTTGTGTTTGCAATTTTTTTAAATAAAGAGAAAAGTGCGCTTCGACATTTACTTGCGTTTTCTGCTTTTGAGTAAAGACATTTCGGGTAATGCCTGTTTCAACGAGGAAACACAATGTTGAGTAAAATGCGGAATTAGGATGATGATTCTGCCGAAATCAATACCAGACGTTTCATCATGATTCGCTTACAAATTCATGACGTAAGTCATTGCCACAGTCATGCACTATTACCTTGGTTCCAAAACTTTTAATTGCTGAATTGGTCATCCGGCACTGAATGATGAGGCGTATTTAGTCAACAGTGGTAGTCAACATGCTTACTCACACACACATGGAGACACGTACACACGCAGACACTCATACTAACGCACACACTTACACAGAAGTCTGATATCATACTTACCCAAGCAAAACGTTATAGGAGGTCTGTATTTTCAGGTATAACGTCGATGGAAAAGGGTGGTAACCGTTAGGATTGATTATAGCAAAGAAGTCCAACAATTTACCAATATTGTATGAATATTAGTATGTAAAATACACGAGCTTATGCACTTATGCTTTTCAATACTAATTTTAATACTGCTACTAATAATAAAAATTGTAATATGATGAATGTTGAAAAGTTTTAAACAATAAAAGGCAGACGTAATGTTTCAGGGTTAATTATATTCGTATGCATAAAAGACATTATATTTGCATGAATTTTAACTGCTACGAATCCACAGAATGTCTCAGGTATTTTGAAATGTACATTTAACAAACCCTCTTCAAAGACATTTCGTCTGTTGTTTTGTTTTTGAAGAACAATATTTTGCCAAACTTCCGGATTTTATACAGAAAGTTGGCCATGTGCATTCCCCTGACGGCTTAGCACACTCTTTTTGTGTAGTATACACCCTTTACTGTGAAAAGGAGAAGAAAGGCTTCGTGTCTATCCTTTTAAGTATGTAAGTTGGAATCTCTCGGTAGGATTTTGTTAGACAAAGCAAAGCCCTTTAGTAAAGAAAAAAGACGACTTGGCTAAATAATATTTTTTTGAAAACAGTTTGTATACTTTTTTTTACAGAACGTCACAGAGTATAAGAAGTCCAAAAGTAGCAGGTGCGTATTAAATCATTTTGAAGCTTTAAATTGTATTGCAACAGTGGATTAGTGCCTTTAACCAGAAAATGATCTTGATAACCGTGCTTTGTTTTGCCAGTATCCTGTCTTCTTTTCCCGGCTTATTCGTACACTTACATTGAAGGTGTTTTTGATTTATCATATGTTCTTTGATTGATACAGATATTTTTGTATCTAACATCTACAATTCTAATATTCGATGATGATGAAACTATCATTAGAGTGGGTTAAGTGACAACAGAATCTCAAAAACGAACGTTTTCTGGGGCTATTTAACAGTCTGGGTTAATTTAATTTCATTTTTAATGTTTGCATTAAAAAAATTATATATACAAATATAGTATGAACATTTGAACATTAGCTACACTGCTACTGATGTGCGTGAAAATTTTTTAGTTGATATAAATATAAGTATAGAAATTAAGTTGAAAATTCAAATGATGTAAAAATGCAAATTGAAGTGTGGCTATTTGTTACTTCCGAAGGTTGCAATACATGTGAAAAGGCAAGTTAATTTAGTTTACTTAGTTTCTTTAAAATAATCTTTTACAAGTTTTCTGAAATGTGTCCTTGCCGTAGTTCAATGGGCGATTAATGAAAATTTTTACTGCCATTGAACCGAAGGAATTTGGGAAGCTAAAGTTTCACTTTTGGAACATATAAGAGAGAGAGAGAGAGAGAGAGAGAGAGAGAGAGAGAGAGAGAGAGAGAGAGAGAGAGCGAGAGGGGGGGGGGGTTACCCAGTGAGTGGCACGACGATGGCAGATTTTTTGCGTTGACGCCATTGCTCTGATANTTTTTTTGTGTGTGTTCGATTGTGATTGTGAGTATTAAATTGAGTGTGGGTGAGGTAGAATATATAAAGTGTGTTGTGTATACAGATTGGGTTGTGTATGAGGGAGGGGGGGGGGGGATGGGGGGGGGGTTATTTCTTGGATGATATTTATAGAAATAAGAAAAAACACAGGTCCTAAGATAAAGCTCTATGCCAAACCGCAAACTATAGACTTTGGAGAATAACGGAGTCAGTTAATCTCACATATCTGGTAGCGATTGAACAAGTAATCTGTAAGCTATTGCAGTGCAATGCCTTTAATTCCATGTAATTCGAGAAGCATCGAGTGACTGAATGTGTCAAAAGCCTTGACCAAATCTATGTATAGCTCACTGACCATGTTTCCTTGATCACTGTTGTTTCGGATATCTTCAGACCTTCAATAATTATGGTAGCAAATTGCTCAGATCGCTTTTTACGACAGCCAAACAAGTTTCTCCAACAAGTTTCAATGATTTTCGATGTTGCTGACAAATGAACATTTGACGGAAGTTTCATAAGTTTTCCAACCCTTCTCCTTGAAGAAGTGTTATTTTTGCAAATTTCCATTCTATTGGCACCAAGCCAGTATGTAAAGATAAACTGATTTTAAATGGTAACGGACCTAATGAGACTGCAGCAGCATCTTTTAATAAACCAGTGGAATGTGATTATGATTGCAGCCTTTTTGACTTTGGAGTCTTCGTAACTGTTTTTTAATAAATATTTTGCTAACATGCGTGAAGGTAAATATTTCACCAAGATTATTTTCTCTTTGTAATCGTTTACTTTAAAGTCTTTCAAGGGAAGTGCTACTTAGTAAATAAGCGAGAGTTGGAAATAGGTGCAAAATTGGTTTGCTTTATCTTCTTTTTTAATATCATTTGCTTCTTCTTTCTTCTATCCATTTTAAACGTCGTGGCTCCCATGTTCAGGGGTCTGACGGTTTCTGATAGTCTCCCGCGTCTCCATGCGACACGGTTCAGTGGATCAACCCTGTCCATCTTTCATGTCTTTCTATCTTGTGTCTCTGTCTGGATCCTTGTCTTTTTTGGCCTACCAGCTTTCTTGCGGTTATTGACAGGAAAGGCTTAAGGAGTTTTTCCTTGTTGGGAACGATATCTTTGTTGGCTTTACGAAATCTCATAGCATTCAAGCTATTTTGTGACAATAAGTCATTATGATACCTCTTTTTAACGAATTTTACCATATTGCTACAACGATTATTCAATGCCTTGTACGTTGACCTATCCAAGTCTTTGTTGACATCTCTAGCCGTTCTTAGGGGTTTGCCCTGTTCAGACAGTTGTTATTTCACTTGGCCGCCAGGAACAACTTCTGCCATTGGTGCTTTAATGATAGATACATGTTGGTCGATCAGTGTCCACAAAGTACGATTAAACTATTTCAAAGCGTCATTAGCATTGATGAAAGAATATTTAAAAAGCCAATTTTGGTTTACCAGTTCCTTGAAAAAATTACTTCCATCATACTTTTGGTACTATATTTGTATTGTTAATTTTACGAGAGCAGATAATAAAATCATGGGCACTTGTGCTTAACGGTGTAACACTTACTGACGATATTGCTGACTTATTGTTGGAAAAAAATTGCAACAATCAGTCTTTGTTTCACTCGATACTTTAGTGGGTTTTTTTAGTTGTTAATATCCCTGACCTTCGTGATTTTTTTAATTTCTTTGTTGCCTTGCTTTATCAAATAATTTGTATTAACAGCTTCCGTTAGTATTACTTCAATTTCTAGAGCATTGACAGCATGCATCGTATTATTAAAATGCATACTCCAGCCTTTAGGCAGATCGTTTGATAAATCCAATTGTCGGTAAATACAGTCAATTGGATAGTTTTTTTCCTTTCTCTGAACAAATTTCCAACCAAATTCAATCAAAATTGCTGATTTCAAGGTTAACTGGTTTTTTTTCCTTTTTCCACTTTTTATTGTCTGCAATGAACATAGCGACACCCACATGTTCCATTCGATCTTTTCTATTTAATTAAAGTAAACCCTGGAATCTCATAAAAGCTATTGTTATAGTACGGACTGTGAAGCACTATGTGGGTTTCACATACTGTGAGAATCGCTTTCGTATTATTTGTAAACAAAGTTAATAAATTTGGCAAGCCCTGCAACAAAGCTTTGCAGTTCTGGTGCAGCATTTTTAACCCTCTTGTTTTTCCATACGCCATTTTGCACCAGGACAAGTTTCGACATCTCCAGAAAGTAGCAACAATATGAAAGTCACTATTGTTAAATTTAAACGCCGTGTTTTTTTTTTAAATTTTCACGAATAGAGAGCTTTGTGAGTAAGACTTCTTTAGATAAATAACTATGCTTGTGTTAAATCAGAAAGCAAATAGTAGCATAAACACGTCCCCCATGTAAAGTGTTTTTTTTCTGAGCGGAAATACTGTATTAATTTTCCCTCATAAAACTCCAGTTATTAGACTAGACCAGGTACTAAACTGCGAAGATAACTTAATATAGCTCGTTGTCAAAAATTGCATTGCCTGTACGTATTGCTCCACAGAACGTTCTTCAAACCCAGCCATTGATGTAGGGTTGCTTGTTAAAATGACGAATATCTTCACAAACATAACACTGAGCAGTTGTTTTTTTCTTTAAATGCCTGTTAGATACACTACTATTTAATTTACTTACGTAAAGAGACTGTAAATAATAGTCAGGTCTGTGTGTACCCCATTCTGGGTATCTCTTTTCTAACTTAACAAAAGTGCTATGAACGGCAATAAATAACAGATTTGGTACAATACGGTAACAGTCTTTTTGGAGAAGTTTTTGTTGATATTTCTTACGGCAGTTTTTTAACTTTTAACTTTTTAGCAACTGCACTTGGGACTCCAACTCTGGAAGGGAAGTTTCATTTAAACAGTGGTGGAAATCAGGAAGTGCACTCAGTTGATTATTTGTCTGATGAAAATATTGGATCATCCAACTTACCAACAATACCATACCATCCTCGTCCTCTAAAAGTAAGTGTTTATTCCCACACGTTTTTACGCTTTTTGCAGCTGACCGTATTTAAATTCTGCACAAAAATTTCTTGTTACAGAAAATCAATGGTCATTGGAACCACAAAATGGCTTTAATACTCTTCTGATGAACAATAAAATGAATTGAGCAGGAAAATTTTTATATCCCATATGTGGAGTCAACAGTACACAGTTAACATTTGCGTATTATCAGCAAAGGCTCTAGGGAAAATGAAGGTCTTTGATTTGGGTTCTTCGTAAAAATTATTGAAGCGCTTGCGAAGGAAAAAATGCTTTACCTGAAAAAGCGTTTTAATAAATGTGTGAAAAGGGTACTTCCAGAGATGTGTGGCTAATCACTAAAATATGCTGTAAATTAGTTTTTAATACTGCACAAGGTCTTAAGTACATGACATCTACTACAAATCACGAAACTGCAAACTTTGAGTGACAAAATTTCTTCGCAACTGATTGGCCGATAAGCTGAATAGCTGACTGTCTGACTGGCTGACTGTCTGACTGGCTGACTGACCTACTGACTCACTGGCTCACTGACTCACTAACTCACTGACTCACCGACTCACGCACCGACTGTTCTACAAGCTGAGTTAAAAGGTTACTCTCTGGCCCTCCCAATCACCCACATTCACTCAATCACTTGCACTCACTCACTCGCACTCACACTCACTCACTCTCACTCACTCATACAATCACACTCATTCTCACTTATACACTCACTCACACCCATTCACACTCACTCACTCACTCAGTGTCACTATTTCTCTTTGGTTTTACTGAAGTTTGATATAAACGTACAAACTTCCGCATTATAGTTTTTTTCCCTTCTTTTATCCGTAATTACTTCACCGTTACATTGTTTGGTGAAAAGTACAAAGAGCTACGAAGGGGTTTTTTGACAAAAAATATTGGTAAATACGAAATACATTAAGGCGGTTGAGTTCCATAATTCTAATTTTATAGAAGTAAAACTATAACGATCATAGCCATATATTTTGTTGACAATTTTGAAAACCCGAATTTTCCGGCAGTTAAGTGGATTTAAACTTTATAAGATTAATTGTCATAACCAAGTAAGAACTGAAGTTTTTTAGAATGCGGAGAAGAAACCGACATTCATTTTCAATGTAAAAATCTAATAAATCAAGATTCTTTAAATCTTGCACGGTCGAGGAAAGAGAAAAGAGATTACAAAAACTGGTAGATTCATCGACATAATAATATTTTAAGAGAAATTACCGTTTAAGCCGAGCAACCCTGTGCTCTGATGCAATTGAATTTGTGACCTTGCGAAATGGATGATTTTCAACGTGTCAGTTTTCAATATAACCAACACTCTTGAAACGCAAAATCGCAACTTAATACATTGTTATACTAAATTTTATGAAATTTTGTTACATTTTAAGGTTTTGGTTTTCAGAAATTTTACATGTTACAGAGTACAAAGTCTAATTCAATTTCTCAAAAATTTGTCGTGGTCTCCTCCTTACTTACCGGTTGTGAACATCTTCAAAGTCCTTACATCGTTGTTTGAGAAACTCCTGACTTGAAACATGAGAATAGCTGTCGGAGATGGTTAATAAAGATTAAAGTAATGGCAATGGAATCGATCATGCTTAACTGTTTAGTATTCTTCTCTAGTTTTAAAGGTTTGTTGTACAAATGTATCCAGCTTTCTGTTTGTACAGTTGGAGTAATACTTACTACGGATACTTTTTAGGTCAACACGTTCAACTCGTGTATGCGCAAGGGTGGAGGATGTGTTATATTTACAAGGCGGATGAATCACTTTTGCTGCGCAACCAAAGTTATGCTAGAGAGGTTTAACAATCCAAGCCTTCGGAGGTGAGACGAAATTTGATTATTGTGATTTTGCAAAACTTCTTTAGATGATGTCATAGAAATGTAGACCTATCTAAGAGTTGAAGGATCTACCAATCTGAAGCCTTTCCTGTTAAGTCTGTAAGAACATACTCGATATTTCATTTTCACTTCTTGTTTTACTTTCAAGAGACATTGACATTATTTTTTGAAAGTTTTTTGCGTTACGCTTTTAACGTGTTAGTTATGAGGCAGGCACTGCTGGATTCGAAACATCCGATAGATCACTTTTGTGACCTGTGCACAGCTAACCAGAGACAAGGTGTTAAAAGAAATTGTGATGCATGCACCTTCCCCAAATACATATTAGCGATTACAACCAAACACCATTTCGATAACTGCTGACCGTATTTTATAAGCTATTCACCTAATCATGAGCCAAAACTGTACCCCGGTATTTCAAGATGTATCTAATAATAAGAATAGAAGAATAAAATTTATTATCCTACAGGATTAAATTGTCACTATTTTCGTGAAGCATTGACAAAAAAGAAACGTAGTTGCAAAACATTTTATTGCAATATTTAATGTTTAACAAGAAGAAATGGAAAAAAGAAGTTGATTGAGGTTCCCTGGTTATTTCAAGGTAGTGCACGGACTGTATAAAGTTACAACTTACCTTTACAATCCAAATGGTAACATGAAAGGAAACTAATGCACCTATGGTATGAAACATTGGAAGGGCTTCCGAATGTATACGTGATATGTGATATGTGGAAAGAGGTAAATATCAGTTATTTCTAAAATACGCCCAGTTTCCTTCTTGTGCAGGCGCCAAGTTAATATCACAACGATACTTGCTTCTTGATCCCACCTCTACTATTGGACTTGGAGTGGCTTAGTGGTTAATGCATCGAATTTACCAAGAGATTAGGACACTCGATTCCTTAAAGGAAAAAACTCATTCGGGAAGGAAATTTATCCAAAACGATTCGCTTCTGCTTGTGCTTAAGCTGACGATAGCATACCTGACATAAGCCCGATTTTTATAAGGAAAATTGGAGTATAAATTTGCCCCGATGCTGCTTAGAGCAACTATAAAAGCCAATTATTGTTCTCACTATTTCAACTTTATTTCAAATATGCTTCCATCTAGTTCAGCAATGACAATAGTTCTTGTACCCTACCACACTTCATTGAGTTTTATAGTTGTTTTCTGTTTGGTTAAAAAATTTTCGAGCTAAAAACTGGGAAATGCCAAACAGATGATCAAGGAGATCAGTACTGGTTTGTTTCCACATATTTCTTCCACTTGAGATTTCTTTATCTTCTGCCCACCTCCACAGCATAATTTGTGTTTCGACAAAAGAGTATAATATTGTCTTTTGTTTAATGCTTCGTTTTTTGTATTCTGAGCTAAATAGTGTTTTGGAATCATAACTGAATGTTCTTGCAAATTTCGTTTTATTGAAGGGTGGCTTGAACCAGGAATTGTGATATTAAGAAACTTTCTGCTAGTATACAACACGGGTTCTTAATCTCTGTATCACTTTAAAGACCTTGGCACCCAGGACATTTGAAATATTTTAGAATTAGGGAAGTTGTTGGGTTTTTTCTCTCTTTTTAGGAAGTTCCAGTAATGTCTTTTTTTTTCTCGTAGTCGCACCATGAATAAGAGTAGAGAAGCCTCAGACGGAATAAAAAATCCAAGTGGAAATAGATCAGAAGGTTTGTTTTTGTAATGCTTTTATAATTTCTTGAAAAAAGGAAAGCAACAAACGAACAAGGGAAGAAAATTTGACAACCAAAGTTGTTGTTTTGTTGCCAGTTGACGAAATGGATATAATAAAGTGCTGTAGGGGAATCAATGAGTTTTGGGTTTTTCTTCTGCAGTGCGTTAAACTTTATGCACCAAAAAAAGGTCGTGAGTGCTTAGGTTTTTCCTAGGATTATTATATGATTTCTTTTTTTTTCCTATCTTAACTGTAGGACTTAAAAGTATATTGGTAGGGTTAGATGAAATAAATATGAGGGATGTATAATCAGATATACGAGTAAGAAAAACTCTAACTTTACAGTACTCAGAGTTTCATGTCTTTCACAATCTTCAGCTGTGTACTGCAAAGTTATATAATAACACACTAAACCAACACAATTGATAACAATAACACGCTGGCCACAACAGAAATTTAGCTTGTTACAGTGATACCAATAGCAGTTATGATCATTAAGCAGTTAAGAAAGCCAAATAAAATAGCAATAAAATTAAAAACCAAAGCCGGATTAGTGGCGCTTTCATGTTATGCCGATATAAAAAAAATTACTAGCATACTTATTGCTACTTTCTATCTATTGTATACGTTTTACATACCGCGAAATTCTGTTTTTCTGAGTTCAATAGCGAAAAGAAACAAAAACGAATCAATGGTGAGAAGTACATCATAAAAAGACCTGCTATCGGTCTAAGTGTTCATACCGTTAAAAACGTTTTATATTAGGTTCCAAAAGTGCTTGAGTGAAGAATAAAACGTGGGCAGCTACACTGCTAATTAAAGGACCCACTGAAACCTACGTTGTTATGTGGGAGAGCACTGTTGCTGATGACATTTCATATTCATTTTTTAATGTGAGGAATGTGCAAAATATTAAGACAAATGTGATCAGACAGGATTGCAAGACATCAAATAGATAAAAGTTGTTTACCTACCGACAAGCGAGAAAATCTCTTTGCAGGAAAAGCAATTTACAGTTAATGTCGCAGACGGCCTTCTGCCACTGATATTAGTGCTTTTCATGCCACAAACATTTCGATATTCCAGTCAGTTAACATAAATATTCCAGAAAGATGGTACTTGTAGTCAGGCATTATAAGTCAATACAATGAGGTTTTTCCTTTAAAAGATACTCGCCTTTTCTGGAAATAAATCCACCGAGTCAACAAAGGCTCATTCATTTCTCTTGCTATAAGCTCGTAAATCGCTACAAGATAAACTTTTGTAAAGACGTAAGATGTGGGCTTACACTACATTTTGAAGATAAACGAAATAAAATAGTGAAACTACGGTTGCAGGATTTTATTTGAAAGAGAGAAAAAATTGCAATGTAACGACTATTTCTACAAGTTGCTTTGTATCTTCCAGCCCTCTCCAACAGGTAAGAGATGCGACGTTCGACCAGACCGGTCTTTTTGAAAGGACATCCTTCTTAGTTGTGCTGAGGCGGACTTTACAAGGGTGAAATAGCTACGTAACAGACCCTTAGTCTGTTACTAAGCTATTCCACCAGTTTCCATATTTATCTTGGGCTTTTTGAGGTGGATTTACGTCCAAACGAATCATTTTTACCGTGGACATGTTATTTATGTTTCTGAAGATGGGTCGTGATGTACGTCACTGCCTCAACTACGGACAGTATATTAAAAAACAAACAGTAAATGCCATTGCCTGTAACGATGCAATAAATCAAGGTATATACTTTTTCGAGGGTAAGAAGATAATGCTTGTTTTTTATGGAAGAAACCTTTGACAAACGTGAGTTCTGATGCTCTAAGTCGAAATTGTAAAAAGAGACTTTATGAGGCACTGGTTTTCAGTATGAGTAGCAGGAAAATGTCAACAGTAATATGATTTTCACTGAAAAACCTTCCCTTCTCCGTATGCATGGTATGTAGATATTTAAGGATTGTTTGATTAAAAAACTGCAGATAAGCAAAGGGCTTGAGGAATGGACTACAGGTCCGACAAAACCCTAAGGTAAAGCACTGTGGGTAGAATAAGGAAACACGAGACATTCAAAAAACAACTTTAGTCTACCTTAATATTGCATTGTTATCCATAATTGCCGAAACCGCTGAACCAAAAGTGTGAATTTGCATGAGAATCGGAGCCGCCCCCAAATCAGACAGGGCTTAATATGGATAATTGAACTAGACGTTACTAGTGTGGATCTCCAAAGCAGCTTTTTTTTACCCAAAGATTTCGCAGTCGCTGAATCAAGAAAGCCCTAAATTAGCATGGGGTTCAGGTCGTTAATGCCTTTGGTTAGATCCAAGGGTCTCTGACGCCAGAATCCGATGTTTGATTGTGACCCCATAGGCGCCAAAAGCAACTCTAAATCTGCATGACAGTGGTTGGACCATAAATTGGACAGAAGCTGGTGAACGTTTTTGGAGCGAAAAGTAGGGATGATATAAAACATCAGCTAATTTTTGGTTATTACCTTTAAGCTTCGTAATGGCTAGACCAGGAAACCTTTAGAATAAATAGTCTCAAAACGACCTCCTTCTCGGGTGCAGGGTGAGCTAGAACACCAGAAGTTGCTTTCAAGGAGTTCTCATAAACTCTTTCCTGGTGGTGTTTTTTGAGTTAACGAGCCCTCTTTCAGACAAAAAGGCCATTTTAAAGGTAAAATCTTGTCAAGGAAAATATTGGGAGCCTTAAATTCGTTTGATGGGGCTGGATTTTATTGCCCTCCAGGTAGACGTAATCTAAATAACGTAACCTGAAAATGACACTTAGGAAAACGTGTCTCAAATTCGGCACATAGTCTGCCTTTGAAATGGAGGGCGTCTGGACTGCAAAAAACAAGGTCAGAAGCTCTTTCGACCTATGTTGGTAAGCATCAAAATAAACAATTCGTGTAGAGGACATATGTCCTGCGAGAATAAATAGAAAACAAAAGTTTTACTTAACTTTATTCTTGCGACCGTCTATGACTTACATACCCGCACGGTACCTTTTTGGAATATGTCTCTCTCAATCTACACTTCACCAAGAAGTCATTTCCATAAATAAGTTCAACGTACCAAGATTCCATGCTTTTGTTCACAATTTTTTTTTTCATTTACTCCTAGACCTTACAGACACTAAAATCCACGAGTAAAGAACTAAATCATACGCCTTTTGATAATCGATCCATTCCATTGGAAAATTCTTACTTCTTCACTTGAGCTCCTGCAGTAACATTCTGTCGATTTTTAGCAAATCTCCAGTTCCTCGGGATCCCTCTCTTTAGCCGTATTGCTCTTCTGGTAGTAAAAATCTTTGTTCAACAAAGTGTTTGTCCGTTTATTTTAGCAGTTTTTTGCTGCTATTCTCTGCTATAACGATTTTATAAGTCATACGGATGCTTCTGTTTGATTTGCTGTTCCATTTGCTGTTTACTTTTATCGTTTTTTTCCCTCATTGACCCTACCGTTTCGTTCACAATCACAGAGCCAGCAAGAATAAGATCATTTATTTAAGTGATATCTGTTGTTACAATCTTGTGTGACACAACATTCACTACATGTGCAGCATTTCTCAGCTTACTACCTTTAATAGCTCTCAATGATGGAACTCCAATTCTATCTCATTTCTAAATCTCTTCCGTCTTAGTGATTTTGGACTCTTTTAGTAACACAACACGTCCATCCACTAACTGCAGTTTTCCATTTAATTCGACTCTGTATTCTGTGTGGATCTGTGCATCAGTATTACCTTGAACATTTACTATTTACGTCTCCAGGTATTCACTGCCACTTATTGCATTTAATTGTTGCCGTTCATCAATTTTCCTTTTATCTCAACTAGTACCAAATCACTCAGTCATTTTTTTTTCGAATCTGGTTAGCCTGATCCATGAGTCGTTGCTCAGTAACAGGAAACTTGTTCATGTGAAGCCACAATTCTAACATTCTTTTTCGGTATCCATTCTCGGATGGGTCACTTTCATAATAACATTTTATAACCATTCTATTACCACCTTGGGTCCACTTCCTTCGTCTGGTCATTGCAACATTAGCTTGATGACGACCGGGCTCATGCTGCTGTAACATGGGACACCTGCCGGGCGAGAGACTTCCGCATGCATTCCAATTAAGGCCGTTATTTAAAATAATTTGGTTATCCATTTACACTCATTTGAGGATAGACATTTTAAAGTTGCACCACCACTAGTGTTTTTATTGTGACATCACTAGGAAGATTGTCAGCCAAGGCTTAAGATCTCATCCCACCTGTGAGACAGACTAGCCTGCACCGGATGCCAACCTACTATTTCATGGTCTATGGGAGAGCTGGCAGTGTTACTCCTTCAATAATAATTATTTATTTATATTTTTTTTGGTAAAAATTGAACCTCGTCCTTTGGCGGAATTAATGTCCTGAAGATCCAGTGACAACAAGTCTCGTTAGATTTCCAGGACCTTTCTTAGTATTCTTGCAGTGTTTAGTAATACAGTGGTTTGCATTTGGTTGATGGAAATATTTGATTCTATCTCTTCCAGTTGTTTCTGCAGCGTTTTAGGATTTGCCCTAAGGACACCATTAACGATGGGTATAACCTTCACCGTCATGTTCCAAAGCCTTTGCACTTCTCGTTTAAGATCTTCGTATTTTTCGATCTCCTTGCCTTTATTTCATTGCGAAGTCAACAATTAAACATTTTTTTCTCTTTGTCGGTAGTCATCATGTTTGACCTTCTTGCTTCAATAATATGATCAGTTTGTACAGTAAAGTCCCAAAGGATCTTGAGCTTTTCGTTTTCATTATTGACTGGGGCTCATGTTCAAACCATTTGTCAGTTGAGAAAGATCCCAAGGGATCGGCTTACCCTTCCTTTTGGGCAAGTTTAGGGCGTTCGTTTGTAATATGGGTGATTGTTTCGTCCATTGCATTGCACATCTGGCATATGTTATCATCTCGAGTCTTGTCAATTTTAGTCGTAATGGCATTCTTTCGTGTGGCCTGATGTGCTGCTGTGATAAGGGATTCGTTTCACTCCGAAGATGGCTATTTTTAGACCAATTCCAAGATTTTTCATCGGTAATCCCCTTTGTATCTTTCAAAAAAAGACCATGATTTTTTTATTTGCTCTGTTTAACGTTTCAAACACTTTAACCTGCTTCTTTGTCTTCGCTACATGCTGCAGTTAAGAGTCTTTCTTTGCTATTTGGAATGTAGTTTTCTAATCCAACTGTTGTAATTTCAACGCAATTCTTTATGCGGTTAAGATTTCGCCCGCCCTCTTTTGGACTTGTATACAAACGTTGAACCCTGTTTTTTGGATTATGGCCCTTGTGCATAGTGAGTAACTTTTGACACTATTTCTTTCATTTTATTGTTGTTTTATTCTGTCATCCTCTAGTATTCCTAAGTATTTATAAGGTTTTCCTTAATATTATGATTTGTTTTACTGTGCCTTGTAATAAATTGTTGTCGCTCTTTATCTTCTGTTCTCGTTCTCTGCACATTTTTTGTTCCGAATTCCATCTCAATATCAACACTAAGAATCCTTACCGTGTTTTAGTGACTCCAAACCTCGTTTACTTTTCGAAGTCAATTTAAAATAGTCCATGTAGAGCAAGTGATTCAAATTTTTTTTTCTCTTGATGAAATTCATGCAGTCCNTGTAGTTTTCTAATCCAACTGTTGTAATTTCAACGCAATTCTTTATGCGGTTAAGATTTCGCCCGCCCTCTTTTGGACTTGTATACAAACGTTGAACCCTGTTTTTTGGATTATGGCCCTTGTGCATAGTGAGTAACTTACTTGCCCGTTGGTCCAACTTTGTTATTCCCGCTTTCCTCCAATCAATAGTTCTTGCTGTATACCTAAACAGAGGCACTACCCAGGTGTCAAGGCTCTGATCTGATTCTCACTGTTGAGTTTTGATTCTGGCACCTTCCGCACTCGTCGCAGATACTCTTTTGACACTATTTCTTTCATTTTATTGTTGTTTTATTCTGTCATCCTCTAGTATTCCTAAGTATTTATAAGGTTTTCCTTAATATAATGATTTGTTTTACTGTGCCTTGTAATAAATTGTTGTCGCTCTTTATCTTCTGTTCTCGTTCTCTGCACATTTTTTGTTCCGAATTCCATCTCAATATCAACACTAAGAATCCTTACCGTGTTTTAGTGACTCCAAACCTCGTTTACTTTTCGAAGTCAATTTAAAATAGTCCATGTAGAGCAAGTGATTCAAATTTTTTTTTCTCTTGATGAAATTCATGCAGTCAACGTTAGCGGAATTAATGCAATAACAAATAGTACAGGGGTAGTGTGACTCCATGGAAGACCCCTCTCTTGATGTCAACTTTCCAAGTACTTCACCTTTTTTTTAGTTTTAACGTCATTTCCCCCCAGTAATTGGGGCTCAGATGGTGCCCTGCAGAGGGACTTTGTTTTGGGAGTGAGAAAATGTTTGGCCGGATGCCCTTCCTGACGCCAAGCAATGGCTTTTTCTTTTGTAAAGTTCTAGTTCTAGTTCTAATTCTAGTTCTAGTTTCCAAGTACTTCACCATTGGATGTTAATTCAACACGCCAGTTTTCCATTGTTTCTCTTATCATATTCTTAACATTTTTGCTACTTTGAACAAGCCTAAATCAATTATCCAAAAATGAGCCACATCGTTTGCTTTAATATGATCAGTCCAGCACATTGCCAAGTTCTTTCTCCTCCTTTTCACCTCCCTTAGCTTACAGTTTGTTTATTTGGGTAGTTTGGTTTCACCAGACACTAGACCAGAGGTGGAAATAACAAGAAGAATTGGCATTGCGAAAACTTCAAAAAGTTGAACAAGGTTTTACGGTCAAGTAGTGTGACAATGGAAACTAGAATTAGGCTACTTATATGCTACGTGTGGTCAAGTCAACTGTATGGTTGCGAGAGTTGGAATATTACTAAAAGTCTGGAAGGCGGGATTAGAGCAGTGGAAATGTGGTTTCTTAGGAGAATGTTGAGAGTATCATGGATAACAGGATAACCAATGTGGACGTTATGCGTAAGACAGAGACTAGTAGATGTTTATTACAGACGATCGTGAACAGGCAGATTCAGTTTGTATGGCATGTGATGAGGAAGGAGAGGCTTGAAGAGGTTGTGCTGACTGGCCGTGAAGAAGAAAAACGATCAAGGGGAAGACAAAGAACTACGTGCTGGGCATGGTTATAAAGTGTAACTGGTTGAAAAGCCACTGTCCTCACTCAGGGTCTGAAGAAACGCCAAGAGAAGGCTGTTATGGCTGCCGCCTACGCCGGACTACTGACACGGCACCCAGATTGGTTGATTGATAAGCTTAACTACCATTTTATCAAAGTAAACAAGGTCATGTGCACCATGGTCATGGTCCATGTTTTTACAACCCTTCTGCTCTATATTCATTACTCCTTTGCTATTCGGTGATACATGTACACTATCAGCAATAATTTCTGTTACTATCTTCCACATTACCGGTAGGCACGTAATAGGCCAGTAATTACTGGGGACATTTACTTTGCTAAAATCTTTTTGGATCAGTACAGTTCACCTTTTTGTCATTCACGAGGGAACCCAACCTTGTTCTAGGCATTTGTTAAGCAGCTTCTCCTTATCTTTTTTAAACGACTTGAAGGCTTTTGATCAATAGCCTTGTTATCCGTCATTGCCTGGTACTTTCCAGTCACGCAGTTTCTTCAAAGTTTTCTGTAGACTTTTTATTAAGGGTAATATCTTCTTGTTGTAATTCGTTCATTTTCTATTTAACATTACGTAGACATTCAGCATTTTTATTGTGTTCTTTCTTCACACTCAAAATATTCTCTTAGAACTGCTTGAGTTCTTCGGCATCAAGAGTTTCGTTCTCGGTTTGCTTGCCGGCTCCATTAGACTTACGATAGAAGCTACCTTCATTGTCTTGAAACATCCGGTTTCGCTGGTATTAAGTAAACTAGTTGTTACATCGGTTGATTTAACCTTGCTTTGCTTTGATTCTCTGACATGTTACCTCGGAGGCCGTGTTCATACCTTTCTCTTTCAATTTATATTTTCGATGTAATCTGTCTCTGTGCTTCTTTTTAATCTTGCCACCAACTTTGATCACTTTCATTCAGTCAAAATCTTTTTTTAGTTTTTTTTTCTCGCCTTCCAGTCGTTTTTGTCACCATGGCTTCGTTGTATTTTCCTGTCCCTACCTTTACTCCTAATATTTCTGATATTAAATCTCCAACCGCATACATAACCCTATTAAATGGGTTTTTTTCACTAATCCTGATCTTTTTCAGCATCCTGTCAATGTTTGCACTTATTTCTACTAGTTTTTGTCTGTCAGTATTTCTCATTTGCGGAACCCCTGTGCTAATTATTATTTTTTCATCCTTCTTCTTTAGGCACTATCAGCTCTCATAACAGAATTTACATCCCTAGGGAGGGGGTCAAAACCCTTGACCAATGGTCCCATGGAGTCATTGACTTTTAGTACTCAAGTACTTTTTTAAATATCCTGTGTGTTCGTAACAGTGTTGTTTTTTGTAAGGGTGCTGTATTCACTGCGATATCAAGTTTTTCTAGCCATTCCTCCAGTTTCTTCGTTATACTTCCGAATGCACCAACAATCATAGGTACAACTATCGCATTTCTCTACTTGCTTTTTTCCTTGTCACTAGCCCTTCTATCAACTGGCACTGCAACATCAGTAATGATGCATTGCCTTTCACCTTTACTCACAACAACTATGTCCGGTCTTCAATAATGATCACAATGAATATTCACGGCCCATAGAAGCTTTGCCTCCTTAGTTTCGACTACACTTTCCGGGGAACGGAAAGTGTAGTTGAAACTCTTTCTGGACGGTATTTTTTTCATAAAAACTCTTTCTGGATGATACTTCTTACATAAGTGCCAATGCACGATCTTCGAAACGTTTTCGTTATTATTATCGAGTGGTGACACACCATCTAGTGATGGTTAAGTGAAAAACCCACGTTCAGCGCCCAGTAACAAGCCAGGCAAGTCGAATGAAGGCATATGTACTGTAGCCACAAGAGTGAGATGAAATAGAAAGCCAGATTAAATGGGAACATCACTTCAACCTTGCAAGTGCCACCCTACAACCGATAAGGAAAGCCATACTGCTCAGGTGGTTTTTGTTGTATGACAACAACTTATGACTGCAGCACTCCCCACTTCTAGCCTGACAAGTGAGAGTACATCGAAAGATTTCTTAGTTCCAGTACTATGTCTGGTATTGCAGCATTGAATTCAGACTGGATATTTGTTATTATCCTGTTTGGTGACAAAAAAAAACAATAAATAGCCACAAAAGCCATGTTGTAACGTATCCCAGAGGGCATTCGTTATTATTCTTGTTAGTATTCATTATTATTATTATTATTATTGTGTGGTGGAGCAATACGAGCCCATGGGGGACTCAGGGGTAGAAACCCCAGCAAACCCATCCGACTACCAGCCCGATAAGGGTAAACTGGGTGCATGCATCACACCCATTATTATTATTATTATTATCATCATGTTCAATGTCTCACTTCTCGACTTTAGTTCTCGATGTCGATAAATTAACTTGAAAGCAGGCAGCAACAAGCCACCAGAGATTTCAAATTTACAGACAATCCCCTTGGAATATACCTCGCCTAATGTCGACATCGCATAACATTTCACCACATGCTGTTA
>RDPX01000137.1:1678749-1745950 GCA_003991215.1 Morbakka virulenta | reverse complement strand
TTATATTTTGCAAGTTTTTCAAACACTTTGGCGGAGACATTTCTATCTGATGGTATGCTCATGTCCACGAGGAGGCAGGTGTTCTTTTTCCTATCCTTAATGACAATATCAGGGCGGTTGGCCTGTATCGTGCGATCAGTATGGATTGGGAAGTCCCAGAGAATTGTAAAATTTTGTCCCTCTGTAACAGGTTCGGGATGGTGTTCATACCAGTTAGTGTTAGTGTTTATAGAAAAGTTGTTGCAGATTTTCCAATGCAAGTATTGTCCAATTCTATCGTGTCTGTTTTTATACTCCCCTGGAGTTAAAATAGAACAACCACAGACAAGGTGGTCAATTGTTTCCACTTTTTCTTCCCAAAATCTACATTTAGGATCTGCACCATTGTGCAAAACATTTGCCTGATAATTTCTTGTTAATAAGCTTTGATCCTGGGTGGCAAGAATAAAGCCTTCCGTTTCCGCTTTCAGTCCAGAGTTTCGGAGTCACTTGTGGGTTGCAATGGTATCTGCATCAGCATTATTGACCCGAGCGTTTAGCGTTTTTCTTTGATTCACTAGCAATCTTTGCCAGTGTTGTAAGATTGTCGTTTTCAATTTCAAGATTTAGTTCCCGAGAAAATTTGTGGGATTCTTTGAAAACAGAGTGGAGTTTCTTTGAGTTTTCATGCACATTCACCAATTGGAGCTTCCATTCGTCAGCATTGTCCAAGTACTGACAAAGCCCTATAGTGGAACTCTTATATGAGAGCTCTAACTGTATCAATCCTCTACTTCCTTTTACCCTGGGAATATATAACCGGTCTATGTCCGATTTTGGGTGGTGCATCCTGTAACAAGTAAACTTGTTTTCTAATTTTGGCGTTTAGTCTTTGGCGGTCACTAAGGTTCCAATTCATGATGTTAAAACTATATGTTACTACTGGTATTGCTAGGATGTTGATTGCTGTTATTCTATATTTTGAGTTCAATTCTGTTTTTATGATCGACTGAACTCTGCGTATACATTCTTTTCTGATCTTCTCTTTCATTTGTGAGTGTTGTATTCCATCTCCTTCGTTGACTTCCAGGTATTTGTACGTCCCCTCTTGGTCGAGTTCCATGATAACTGTGTCGCCATCAAGTTCAATGTTNGATTGCTGTTATTCTATATTTTGAGTTCAATTCTGTTTTTATGATCGACTGAACTCTGCGTATACATTCTTTTCTGATCTTCTCTTTCATTTGTGAGTGTTGTATTCCATCTCCTTCGTTGACTTCCAGGTATTTGTACGTCCCCTCTTGGTCGAGTTCCATGATAACTGTGTCGCCATCAAGTTCAATGTTGTTGGTGTTAACTAACTTTACGCGCTTATATGTGGCTTTTGCACATTTGTCCAACCCAAATTCCATTCCTGTGTCATCACTATATGCTTTTACTGTTTTCAACAGTCCTTCAAGTTCTCCATCATTACAAGCATAAAGTTTCAGATCATCCATGTAAAAGAGATGATTTATTTTACTTTCATCGATTTTATATCCATAAGCTGTTTCGTTCAATAATCGAGATAAAGATATCAGCGCCATATAAAATAGCAGGAGAGATGGCGAGTCAGACTGAAAAATTCCACTTTTGATTCGCATACCAAGGGAAGATAAGACACTATTAGAGTGAGAAAGAAGAAGATTGGTTTCCCATAGTTTCATAAATGTTTTAAGAAAACCAATAAGGGTAGGGAATACTTTTTACAGTTCAAGACAACGCAATATCCACAAGTGAGGTACACTGTCAAAGGCTTTCTTTTAGTCGATCCATGCAGTAGTCAAGTTTCGATGTTTTGATTTCGCACTTTCCAATATCATTTTATTTATAAGAAGATGGTCTTTGCCGCCATAGGAACCTTTCTTGCAGCCCATTTGCTCTATCGGAAAGATGTTATTTTCCTCCATGTGTGTATATGTTCTTTCAGATAATATAGTTGTCAACAACTTAGGAGGTCGACAAGCAAGTAATGGGACGGTAGTTTTTTGGGTTTGCAGTGTCATTACTTTTTGCAAGTAAATAGGTAGTGCCTTGATAGAACCATTTAGGTGTTGAATTTGTTTCCGTTATTATTATTATTATTATTATTATTATTATTATTATTTATTTATTATTATTATTATTATTATTATTATTATTATTATTATTATTATTATTATTATATAACTGTTGAATGGTGGCGTGCAGACGTCGCTGTACACGGCTCTCGTTTAATCACAAAATTTTTGCTGGTTTTAAAGTATCACAAATACAATTTTATATCAATCGACTCGTCGTCGCACAAGGATTTTATTAGAAAATGTTTGAGTTGAGTTTTCGATATTTTTTGACACTATTTGTGGTTTGTTGTTTCTGTGGGAAAAAATTTCAATCGCTTGGACACCATATCTTGAGATGTAAAAGACGGTTACAGGAAAACATTTGCAATCCCAATGGAGAAATTAACTTGCCATTGATTAGGAAAAACAATAAAGATAGTTATACCGCGTGACAACTAGGGTTAAATGTTTTTGCGGGAAAGTGTGTAAACGATTGAAAGGTTTAAAAATTCATCAACGGAACTGTGTAGTAGTTAGAGGATCGCTTCTCGGCCTTTTGGCTAAGATCAAGTGTAGAGCTCTGGTCTCTCCTTGATCGGGTCTTCGGCTATAGGGCCCAACCACACAGAACAGGTGGTCTTGAGGTGCTTCAGCTTTGGCTGATGACCAACCCAAAAGGAAGGACCTTCCCACGGAGGGTCCTGGTGGTGGTGGTGGGGGGTGCGATCCGTATGTCTTGCATTTTATGGTGTCTTGCGTGCTTTCTGTCCCACTTTTTCTTGATCTGTTCCTTCCTTTCGGGTCTTTCATAGGTGGATACCTGTGAAAGACAAAAATGGGCCCACTGTTTACCAGGGGTTCCATCAATGAAAGACCCAGTAATTAGAGGCTTTGAGGAAAACACGTTTGAACAAATACCAGAAGACATTTTAAACAATAGCGAACCAACAACAGTATTGTCAAGTGAAGAACAGCCTGAATTTAAAGAAGGAATACGACTCCCAAGCTCAAGTGAACAAATTGAAAATTGCTAATAGCTATTTTCAATCGAGTTTTGCATCTGTTGAGTTGAAACCTTCAACGATTGACTGCGTAATTAGATTTATGAACGATTCGATTTATGAACACTTTAAACGTACATGCAACACTACAAATAAGAACTTCGACGAAGGGTACCAAAGGAAATATCAAGATAGCAAAGTTAACCAATTAAAAAAGGACTTAAAATCACTTAAAAAAAGCAACGCATTGGTCATGGAAGTCAAATACGTTTCACATTTGCTTCGCCAAAAACTGACTTCTTCTCATAACATTCACACTCTATCTAACCACGATAACTTCATATCCAAAAACGTTTGGGGCTACGTAAAGCGTGTGCTGCAAAAGAGCTCTTCAATACTTCCTACTTTCTCAGAAGTCTGTTGCACTCATTACTTTTCAAAAATACTTTCATCGACAATTCCTAACAAACACTTTAAAATTCCATCATGGATGCCTTCTTTCAACGAACCCGAGCACCCTTTCAGCACTGATCCTCCATCATATAAAAAAATCACATCAGTTATTCGTCGTATGAAGTCATCTGCCTCACCATGCCCACTAGATAAAATATCCNTACTTTCTCAGAAGTCTGTTGCACTCATTACTTTTCAAAAATACTTTCATCGACAATTCCTAACAAACACTTTAAAATTCCATCATGGATGCCTTCTTTCAACGAACCCGAGCACCCTTTCAGCACTGATCCTCCATCATATAAAAAAATCACATCAGTTATTCGTCGTATGAAGTCATCTGCCTCACCATGCCCACTAGATAAAATATCCATAATTTGCTTTAAACGGTGTCCCTATCTACGGTCTTTCCTTGGCAAAGTTCCTCCTGAATGGAAAAAGGTCTGTACTATTTTAATACACTAGAGGGGTAACACCGATGACCCTTCTTACTTTCGACCAATTACTCTTTAAACCGTTACATTAATAGTTTTTACATCCTGTTTGCATGACTCTGTATTTGAATACCTGAAGGGTAATAACTTCGTTAAACATAAGATTCAAAAAGGCTTCACTTCTAAAATCTCGGGTACTTTAGAACATACTGCAATGATGGCACATGTAATAAACAAGGCTCGCACTAATCAACGCTCTTTAGTCATTACTCTTTTAGACCCAAAAATGCTTTTGGTGAAGTTCCTTACCTTAGAGCTTAGGTCCTCCTGTCTCTGGTGAGACATTGGGCAGCAAGACGGCGCCAGCGGACTCGATCCTGGCCAGAGCTTGAATATTTCGGACATAAATCTTCCTATCGCGCAGATCGCTTTCGAAAGTGGCTTGCCAAGTTGTTACCGGCCTGTCCCTCTTGCGCTTTCTTCCACTTACTAGGCTTCCAATTCAGAGCCTGTTGTGCTAATCGTCCAACTGTCAGTCGTAGCGCATGACCAGCCAATCTCCACCTTGTCTCTTCAACTATCTTGTGTAACTCCTTTTGACCAGTCCGCCTCAAGATTTCTTCATTTGTAATTCTTTCTCTCCACGAACCTCCTAAAATCCTCAAGTTACGCTGATGGAATGCAATCAATGCATTCAATTTCTGCTGTATCTTCTTGGTGCTCTTCCATGTTTCACTAGCATATAGGGCTGTGGAGATTATTATAGCTGTGTACAGTTGCAATTTTATCTTCACGTTTATCTGCTTTGACTTCCAAATTTTTGTCATAGATTGGAATGTGGCGCCTGCTTTTCCCAATCTGTTATTGATGTCTGTGTCAACCTCAACAGAGCTGGTGACCACACTCGCTAGATAGGTGAACTTGTCCACAAAATCAAGGGGGTTCCCTCTGACAGTGATGGGTGGTGCAGCAGTATCAGGAATATTCATAACCTTGCTCTTGCCTTCATTTCTTGGCACATCTCATTATCCTTGGCTATTAATGCAATGTCATCTGCAAAGTCAAGGTCAGTGAGGGTGGCGCCCTCTGCCCAGGGTACTCCGAAGGTGTCATTTGCCATGGCGTTTTTCACCACAAAGTCAATACATAGGATGAACAAGAATGGTGAGAGTATACACCCTTGCCTCACTCCAGAAATTAACTCAAATTCTTCTGTTGTGCCTGATGCTGTCCGAACAGCACATGTTGGGTGATCGTACATGGACTTGATGATGTTGATGGTTTTTTCTGGCATTCCATATACTTTCAACACTTTCTAAATGGACTGTCTGTGCAAGCTATCGAAAGCTCTTCGAAAATCAATGAAATTTATAACAAGCTGTGCTTGGAACTCCAAGCTCTGTTCAATCAGATTTCTCAGAATGAAAACGTGTTCGCTGCAGGACCTCCCTTCCCTGAACCTTGCCTCTTCTTCTCTTATTCTACTGTCTGTAGCAGTTAATAGGCGTTTGAGTAAAATTCGGCTGAATACTTTCCCTGTAATTCAAAGCAAGGTAATGCCTCTCCAGTTGTTACAGTCTGATAGGTCCCCCTTCTTGGGTAGTTTCACTATGATTCCCCTATTTCATTCTACTGGAACTGTTTCTTCTCTCCAAACCTCATTGAATAACTTTACTAGCTCATACCGTACTGCTGGCCCACCCATTTTTAGGAACTCTCCATTTATGCCACCAATTCCTGGAGCTTTATTATTTTTCAGCTTCCTTATGGCCTCATAAGGAAGCTGAAAAAACTGGTGAAGCTCATCATAACCTAATAACAGCTGTTCTTGATCACCATCATATTCCTGGAAAAATTAAGTCTTTAATCACCAGTCTTTACACTGAATTTAAAACAGCGTCTATCACTGATCATTTTACAACTGAAGCCATAACAGTTCGTCGTGGGCTTTTACAAGGAGATTGTCTTAGTCCACTACTCTTTAATATGTGTTTTAACACATTCATTCAATATATTAAGGCTGAAAAATACAACCAACATGGTTTTTCACCGCACGATAAGAACGATCGCATGTTCAATCCTGTGCACTTGTTTCAGTTCGCAGATGATGCTGTGGTCATTACAAGTGGGGAAAGAGAGAACCAGCTTCTTTTAAACTGTTTTACTCGATGGTGTCAATGGGTCAACATGATCATAAGGGTTGATAAGTGTGCCACATTCGGTATCAAAAAATTAACTACAAAATCTCTTCAATTTCAACCTAAACTTTTTGTTAATAATGAAACTGTACCTCCTGTAGCCATGGGAGATGCCTTTAAGTATCTCGGACGTTACTATGACTTTGAAATGACCAGTCAGTCTCACAAATCCAAGCTTCTGTCTGTTTTACTAGATCTTAAGCAAATTGATTCTTTACCTATCCATCCAAAACACAAACTGCGCCTCTATAGTGAATTTGCCCTCCCAAAGGTTTCCTGGCACCTTACTGTTTCAAATGTTGCTAAGACTTGGGTGACAGAAAATCTCGACAACTTGGTCTCTAAATACATACGCCAGTGGCTTGACCTGCCCATAAGTGCAACTCTTAGCTCCATTGTTCTTTCCAATAATCAATTTGGACTCAACTTGCAGCTACCTACCACAAAACCTCTACAGTGCCAAACTGTCACCCGTAACGCTCTGAAGTTGTCAGTCACCAAATGATAATATCCGAACATTGTGGAAAAACACAAGCAGTGGTACCAATATACAACACGGTATTTATAAAAATACAAAAGAAGTTCTGAAAGCTGTGCAGACAGAACACAAGGAGCCTTTACAAAGTCATCCTACTACTCAAGGTACCATTCTCTCATTTCTGTTTGATAACGCAATTTTAAAATATAACTCGTTTTGGTCTGAAGTTCAAAGTAAGCTGCCCAAAAATATCTTCAGCTTTACCATTCGTTATTTGAATAACACCCTTGCAACTCGTAAAAATCTATCTAAATGGAAACTTAGTCTATCGTCTTCTTTCTCTTCCTGCTTTGAACCAGAAACCCTTCTTCATGTTGTCACCGGCTGCAAAACGTACTTTCAGGAAGGTCGATATACTTGGCGACACAACTCAGCATTACAGTTTTTATTAGAAGCTCTCAAATCCCTTGAAGGTTGTATATCTGTAAATTCTTATCGCCATGCATTATACCTGGAGATGCCTTGAGGCCTGATTTGCTCTTAGTTAGTCCACAACAACAGTTATACATTTTTGAATTGACGGTGGGGTATGAAACAAACCTGGATAAAAATGCTTCTCGCAAATGCGAAAAATATTGTTCTTTGATTCGTGATTTTCATTCCAGCTTTTGGAAAGTTAGTTTCGTAAATCTCTCCATGAGCTCTTTAGGTATATTCGGTAAATCTTGTATTACTTTCAGTGAAATGTGCAACACTTTGAACATCGACAACAAACACGAGCGCTTTCTTTCAACCAAACTTTCCAACAAAATCCTTCGCACCACATACTACATATTCTGTCGTAGAAATAAACCATGGACCAGCCCTGAACTATTGTCGTTTTATCTATTTTGTTAGTAAAATATTTAATTTTGCAAACTGCCTTGATTAGTGAGGTTTGTAATTGTATGTGTTCAGCTGAAAAAATAAAAAGTTTCCATTATTTTTATTGGTACAACAGCTACTAATATTACTGTTGCTATATCACGTCAACTTCTAGTTGTACTATTCTATTCAGTATTCGCATGTGTAACCTGTTATTTTTTCGTTTCTTTTTGAAAAGGAATTTGCACAATACAGGTAATGGATCAAGGAAGTGCGCGTCAATCAATTAGTGGTTTTAAATCATCAACGGTGAACTTATCGTCATTTAGTGATCCTACACAACTCGGTCCAGTACCAAGAGTAAAAACGAAGAAAGCTCAAGCTGGCATGAAAAGGCAAATGTCAGCGGATGTTCACCCTACCGATAATCAGACTTTTCAGTCTCCTAGCAAAAGGAGGCATTCTGTGGACTCTGACCAGGCATCGCTCTGTGTTTCTTCTCCAAATACGATATCGGAGAACACAACTCAGAATGGCCTTAAGCCACTTAGAGAACTGGGCCATGTGGTTGCTAATATCGATAGTCTGTCTCAGTACGAAATAAAAACTGGGGTAACCACTACGGCTGGAAATAGTATTCAAGGAAAAACTACTCTGACTCTGAATACTGTAAGTAGCTCAATGAACCTGAATTCGAGTTTAAATTTGTGTCAGACGATGGGTATTAATAGCGTTGGCCCAAACATACAGAGTGATAATGTCCAGGGTTTAACGCAAACTTTTAATTTGCATGGAGCTAGTGGTACCATTGTAGGAGCAAATAGCCAAACTCTAAGTGGAATTTCTGGTGTTAGTGGTGGATTAGGCCTATATGGAGCTGCTGCAAGTGCTTCATCTTTGAGAAGCCAGTCAGCCCATTCGGCAATCTCCAGTTCCTCATTAACCTACTGTGTCGCACCGAATGTATCAGTCACCCAAGGGATGATGGTTTCTTTACCAAATATTCAGCCTAGTCAGACTACAGTCCTATATCAGAGCGGTGTCTCAATGCAAACGAAAGATGGAATATCGATATCAGGGGCCTTAAGATCTCAGTTACCTCAGCAAACAGGAATTATAGTTGGAAATCAGGTATGTATTCAACATAAATTAGTTCCTTTCGCTTTGTGCTGTTGACCTACGGCATTTTTTATTTAGAGAGCTACGCGTAGCAACGCTATAAGCCTCTTAGTGTAGCGGGCTACTTATTGTTTTGGACTTTTTCCTTTATCTTCTTTTTTATTTATTGGTTTAATCACTTTACCCTTTATAACATCGAAATATGTACAAACTTTGTCATTTACGACTGGGGATCATACTTGGCTCAAACTGGACCCGGAAACTTCTTTCATGGTGAACTGATGATCCAGCACTCAGTCGCCACTGCATAAGATGTGTTTTTATAAGAACAAGGTGAAGTAACACAGTATACAACGTAAGCTCTGTAACTTTTTAAAATTTGGACTCGCGAGCACAGTTAAACCTTAACTTCCTTTTTATCACCATGATCAACTAAGACAACGAGGAAGAGTGATCTTGATCATCAGGGCAGCCAGAACGAATATGTGGTGATGCTTTATTTGTTTTGGCTTCCTTAACGCAGACAGCAGCAGTTTGTTTGAAGATGCTTGCAATATAACCTTGATTGGTTTTCTCTTGTTGAATAGCAACCATCAGATTTGCATTTTTATTTCCAATATTACTGTTGATCTATTCCACGTCAAATTTCTGTTGTGAAGGAACTTACGATATTTGGGAGGTATCCCAACAATTTCCCCCCAAATGCAGGGACTACAAATCGTGTTCAAAATAGGTGTTTTCCCAACCTGATATTCCTGGTAGACATTTGACAGTAGTGTACCTATTAAGATATTTTTGAGTTTTAAGACAAGATAAAAATAAGGGCTGAACAATTGACATGTTATGCCTCTACGTTAAAGTTAAAGGGCTACTCTGTGATTTGTAGATGAGGATGGTCAAATATGTTATGCTAGACTGCAGTGTATTTCTTTGTTCTATTTCTACTTTAACGCGCAATGACAGAGCTTGAGACCTATTTTCAGTACTTCCTGCATGCGGGGCTGAATATGTACCGGTATTTCATTGGCTTGCAACATGACGACATTGATAAATACTTATTTTTACATTTATGTTGTACTTAGTTACTCATTGTTTACCGGAACAGCCCTCCTCTGTCCAGCAGATTTTTCAGTAGACTGGCACAATTATATTAAACAAGTTTTTACTTGATTTCTTGGATTTTTTTATTAGATTGGCAGCATTTCACTTAGTTAGAACTGTAAATTTTTAATTGAATCCCTTTTAATTGATACACTTGGATATTTGAAAGATATGACCCTTCTTAAATTTCCCATTTTTGTCTGCAATTTCGTGGCTTAAGGTGTTGCAGTTGAAGTGGAAGAACATAACTCTAATCAATGGCATTCACGGAGATTTTGAAAACAATTTTCAGCACAAAGAATGAGCACCTACATCAATAAGTATAATTTATTCCGTGACATTTATGCTAATCTATCCATGCCACGATTACAGCGTTACGGATATCTTGTCTATACTCTATATCTAAATGGCTAGGTAGGCTAGTTGTGCTTTTGGACATATTTAAAAAATGTAATCCTAATTGTTCTAGCCTCTAATCGCAAGCTCCAGAATATCAACCTCATAACCCCCAGCACCGCCCTCCCAGTTGCATCATTACTAGCATTCCATGTTGTGCTAGGGATCAGTCATGTAGTTTAGGATATCAGATCGGAAAAATCAAGGGAAAAAATCGGGTCATTCAACTCGCTATGTTTATGGTATGAAGTGTTTGGGCATGGAATACTCCTTGTTTTATCACAAACATGCTTTTGTACTGAATCAAACTTATAAAGTACTTTATAAGTTTTATAAGTACTTTTTGACGAGGTTGCCTTATTACTGATGACAGTTTTATCACTCCCCTGACGTATGGAGTTCCATCCGCTACATAATACATGAAACCCAGGCGTATCACCAAGGTTTTTGTTTTTTTGGGCCAGCATCGTCATTAACTTTTAAATTTGAAGGGGGGGAATAATTTTTGTTGTACACGTTACGAATTTTTCGTTGGTTTGAAAAGAACTGGCACAATAATTCTGAGAAATGTAAAGGTCCATTTTTGCACTCTTTGATTGCGCGTCTAAACAATGTGGATAGATATGCCTGATTGCTACATAGAAAATAGTTTAATAGTTGAGACGCAATATAGTCACCATGGCAGAAATGATATTTTCCATTGCGCAAGTGGATTTAAAGAGGGGTAAGAAGGAAGATAACGTCGGTGAACCTGGAAAAGGACATCGTCAGTAAAAACCAGCAATGCCAACCACAAAACTATCCAGGTCATTCAAAACGACTTTTTTTCCTTCAAAGTCGATACTCCCTTAAATAAGCACTAGCGTAGCCTGACCACCACGATAACCAGCAACAAAAAGAACAGCAGCAGTAGGTAAAGTATACGGGTCTTGATCGGTAAGTTGAAACCATGGAGGCAAGAATAAAGTCATTGCTGTTTAAAGTTGGTGGTCTTTTTTGTATCATAACGCACTCTATAGACCTGTGAAAATTCTTACCCAGTATTTATTGTTTTTTTTTATTTTTCACCCTAACTCCTAAGATGTTTGGCGTAATTCATGCAATGTGGGGCACAAATAGGAAAACACCCAGTGGTAATAGGGTTATGTGGTGATTTTATGGTCATATACGTCAGAGCCTAACTTAACTTTAATTAATCTTTATTTACTTTTAGTCATCCCTTCCAAATGGTACTGGACCGTCCCCACCTCCCACCTGCAAAAGTTATGTTGCACAGTATGGAACCAACATCATCACGACATGTACTCCATATGTGGTGGGAAATAGTAAGCTAAAGACATCACCAACAACTAGCACTGCTTCTGCTGCATTTACAAATCGACAGCAAATGGCTTCGAATGTTCCACGCGCATCACAACTGCTGGTTCAACAGCCAAATATTTCTAGAGTACAGGTCGCTCAAAAAGGTATTCCTGCATATTTGTATTAGATTCAAAGAAAATATAGTGCCAAAGTCTTTTGAGCCTACTGTGGACATGTTGTCTTTACTTTTGGGGGGTTTTTTTGCCTACCAGTAATTTACTGAGTTAATAGGGCTGTACTTTAAAGCTCCTTGCCTGCCACTGTTCTCTGTTTTGATCTCGGATATATTTTTTTATTGAAGTGAGTGCTCTCTCCTTCTTGTTTAGTGAGTTTAACAGGGCTTTTCTCTGTCATTGACCTTTTCATTATTGACGTAGATGACCATATTCTCCAACAATTTATCTTCCAAACCTTGTTTAACACACAATCCAACCTTTTATTTGACACTTGTTCTTTCAGCCATTTGCTAACCTGCCCACAAATCATAATTTCAGTCTCATTCTTATTTCTTTTGGGTACATCTGCCCTGTCAGGATGCAGTTTTTCTAACCGTCTTTTCGCATTGCCCCTCGCTGATTAATTTTTTGAGGCTTCTACCCAATCCTGCTCTTCATAACGCACCACCGTTTTTTGCATAATCTACTTAAATTGCCTCTACCACTTTAAAGTACCTTCACGTCCCTTTAGCAATATTGGTGATGTGTTGCGGATTTACTCCTGTACATGAGAATTTAATACACTTGGCATCCCAGTGAATATTTTCCGATAATCACTGACAGCTTTCGATGGTCCAGTATGTTTTCAATTTTCTTAAATGGTATTTTTGGTTCCTGCACGTCTTTAATGTCTGATCGCATTTTTCATTTTGAGATATTTAACACCGAAATAATTGAATACACCCATTTGCTGTTTTGTTGATATTGCCAAGTAATGTTTTTGATTATTTTGGTCCACATTGCCTCTCTTCAGGTGCCCGGATCCAAGAAATTCCATGAAAATGTTATTTTTGACAAATATTAGTGGTTAAATCCTGTACTGTGGTGTTTTCAGGTTTATGTTTGTGGTGGTGTACTGAGAGTTTTACATAGATCACCTATATTGATTTTCATAGTAAGAATTTTGAATTATTGAATATCTCAAACCATAGTCTTTATTTCCATACAGGAAGCATAGACAATCTAATCTACGATAGTATAAAAATGCACTGCACCTTTGTTGGTGTATAATTAATTGTAAACGGTCGAAAGTATGCAAATAAAATGTTTACCTTCTTCATTGGTTTTTTAGGAAAAACTTTCACATGACGGTATATGGGTGCCCACTTGTTACACCTATGCTATTTGAAGGCTGGTGCATTTTCAAGTTCTTCTTTGATTCAAGGGCCGCCTACTGGCCAAATGGCCCTGCAAAAATTAAAGCTGGAAATTTGGTGGCAGCACTGCTTATTAATCGTGTTTGTTTATGCCTTGGCTTCAGCATTTCACAATGCTAACCCCTTGGTGCTAAACGTTTCCTGGTACATCTTGCTGTCAAGTAGCAGATAAAAAAGCGTATTCGAAGGATCTCTTCCGGCCATTTATAGCCACTACTTGGAGTAGATAGGACGTTGAATGTCAAAAGCTTCGAGGTGTAAATGCTGACGTATTGGTAGCTTTCTGATGTTTTATCTCAACCATCCCCAGTAGACTGGCATAGCAGGCCATATATAACCCATCCAAGCAGGACCGTTGTCAACGCAAATTTATTGTTATCCACACTCAACAGCAACACAAGTCGTGTACAGATTGGAGGCAATACAGGCGGAGGTATCGGAGGAATTTTTCAGTACTTTTTCCCTTGATCAATAGCTATGAAACAGACTGAAAAGTATTTCTTAGCACTCATTATTATTAGCGATTGTCTTGTTCTTTTGCAACATTATTGATAATAAGTTTTAGTGGCTAGTTGTTATGTGATATTATACTATTCTTGGATTAGTTTCCACAATGAAGAATAACTAAGGAATTCCATTTTTTATTCTTTGTCATGATTTCTGCCATCCATGACCCTTGGGTGAGTTAAAAAATGATCATATCCTATTCATTGTGACCATTTAAAGGGCGGGTTTAAGGTAATACCGTTGCAAGACGGTGTGTTTGTGGATGTTACTAGTTGTTGATTTTATCAACATAACATGATGAAAAAATTTAATGCACCATGCAACCTACCTTAATTTGAACGTTACAAATACCCAACCTGATATCAAATGGAATTTTGGAGGTAACAATGTGAGATTTTGTTCACAGTAAAATAAACCTGTATGCAGCAAATCACGGTAATTGGAATCCGGGGTAATTCTAAAGCGTTGTAAAAGATTTTTTGTACATAGTAACCATTATCTCTTGTTTGCGCCAAGTCGAACTTTTGCATCTTTGGAACTTGTGCTGTGCTCCCTTTAACAACACTTCTTCAGATAGAATTATACTCTTTCCATGTAAATGTTCAGTTTTTGGGATTCAGTGACAAATAATTGTCTAATGGCATAGTTGATGCTATTTTAGTTTCATTAATTAGTAATTAGGTATTTGGGTATATTTTTTACTTGGATCAAACTTTTACGCCTTCTGCATTTATTTATACCACACGTATTTACATTCAAAGTATCGTCTTCCATAGCAAAGATAGAGCTATCTTTAATTGTTGATCACAGATGATAAAGTGACCATTTAACTTGGCAGTAGTTCCGGTAACAAGTATTCTTCCCAAGTGGAGCACTCGTCAGCTCTGATTTATTTTCTTTGTTGTGGTAACAGGGCTGTATGGGAAGTATACTCTATCAGAAATAAATCAGAAATTATTTCGACAATGTACCCCCTGAAAATTTTCTTTTCCTATTTTCGATATTTGCACAGGAGACTGTTTTGCAGGGTAAATTAGTTTTACTAAAATTTTCAGAAAAGTTGTTAGAACGATTACGATAATATCACTGTCTCATTTGATGGTAATAATACAACTTTTAGTCTGACTATTACTAAGAGAGACTGTCTATTTATTATTTGTTAAAACCTAGAACGTCAAAACATAATTTTCTGGACAAGCCTGTACAGGTAATATACATTCAGTGAGAAAATATGAAAGGTTTAAATGGTAACTGACAGGAAAGGAAAAGTTAAAACTCTCTTTATATAGAGCTGATGGTATTAAAATGTGGTACGGCATTCTCTGATATTGTGATATCCATGATTTTTGATGATTTTCCTTTTTGAGACATTGTTGGGTAAGAAGGAAATATGCTTTAAATGCTGACGATAAAACTTTTTTGTCGCAGCTATTTGAACGCTTTTGAGTGGTTAAAATTTGAAAAACCTGCTTGATATCTAATGACTTACAAACTTTTACGTACATCCTTGGCGTAAAATACGAATTACACTAACCAACTGTGTCTTGCTTCAGCTGTTTTCAAGTTACAGCTTGTAATGAAAGCTGAATGTCTTGTTTTATGGTACCCTCAGTCGAACGATAGTTCGAACGATTTTTTTAAAGGGTAAACGTCACGTCAGTAGTTTCATTAGGGTGCACGATTTTTAACACTCTTCTGCCTTGGGTTGCAGAATTCGTTTCCCTTAATTTGAATTGAGGCTAATGGAAAGAGTAATGGACTAGCTGAAAGACCAACAAGTTTAACCATTACTCAATTTTTTTTACTAAACCGTGAGGTAAATCTCACCAATCCCTTAGCTTTTACAATATCCCTAACTTATTTGTTTTACTGCATAGATATTTGTGAATGCTTTTCAAACAAGGATAAGGGGAATATCTGGTCTAACATCCTTTCAGAAAGTACCCTTGTAAGCGACCATTTTAGTTTCGATTACTTGTTGTGACATAACGATGGCGTCATATGAGAAGACCTGTTAATCGTCAGCGACCGTTAAACGTGTACGTCTAAACCAGAGAAAATTGGCTGCATTTTTTTAATGTTTGACTTTTTACAAATTTCAGGATATGATTTCTGTTTTTTAGTTTGTAATTAAGTATGGGCATTTGACGTACTGTATCGCTCAGTTATATAAGGCCTTCTAGATTGAATCAAAAAATGTTTAAGGTTTAAAATGGAAGTTACTAAGAATTCGTTAACGATTACTTACCATTTATAGAGAGATTCGTAATAGAAAATGGTAAATACTGTACCTGATTTCAGACATGATGTTACTACTTTCGACATAGCTTTCATACAAGAGACGCTTGGCTGAAGCAATTACATAGTTCATTTTCTCGTCTGACTAATGAGAAACGTAGCTCTTTAAATATTCTTGTATTTTACGGTAGGTTTTTCTATATAGTATTTAATAATGGTTTAACAACCCAAGCATTTTCTGGATATTTGTGTCTAAACTGGAAGACTTGACAACAGTTATTTGACCTTGTTAGTCTTGCCAACATCTTAGTTCGTCTTGAAATGCTTTTCTGATACTAGCTACTACATAAAATGATATGGATGGGACAACTTAATGACCTGAAATAAAGTGAGATTGTTGAATAATATATATTTCATGTGAACGGTTCGTAGAAGAAAAGAGAAGTGTTTTGACACTTCAGGCCCAGTTGGATTAAGCTTTACAATAAGAAAGGTTTTGACGCTATTGTGCGATAGTGAGCTAGAATCCAACTATCATTCTTTGCCAGAAGTTATCCAATGGAAAACACTTCCAAGTTGGTGCTTATATTCCTGTTAGAGTGATGAAATAAGAAGTGAATAATGTTGAGTACTACACTTTGTACTTTAGCGAAATCACCGTAAGTGAAAAAGAACTTCAGATAAATGAAGTCATTTCTTCCAATTTGAACTCAAATTTGCTTCGATTAGTGCCAGGCGTATGGGCGAAAAGGCTCTCCTGCCATTCTTAAGTTGGGATGAATTTTTTAAACCATTTCGTCATGAATAAAGAAGTTTTGTAGTCTTTTTCGATTATATAACAAACAGTGAAAACTATATGTTAAGCACTAGAAAGGTATTCTTTACAATATTTTTCATAGAGTATGTTACATACTTTTGCTCCCCTGCCTTAAAAGTGGCCTAGCATACATTAATATTTCACTTGCATGCTATAACATAAAGCTGCATTTGTGCGGTAGCCAGGAAATTTGAAACAATATTTTGGCAAAATTAAAGATTCCTATGATGTGCATACCATTAACTTCAACTCGAATTACATTTAGACGGATTTGCAATGGCACAGAAAACCACCGGTTTTGAAGAAATATTTTTGAATCCAGACATCCGATCGCAAAAGACTTACAAAAAGGCTAAATCCCAGCTTAGGATTAATGGTTTGTTTATGTTTATCACATGGCCATGTTTTGGCAGTTTTTATAGAGAGGTGAAAGGTATTTATTTAAAGAGTTCGACTAGTTTCTTTGATGCTGATTCTTCACAGAGTTTTAGGCCAAGAAACTGTGTAAATAAGGGAAAATTTATGAAGACTATTTCTGAATTGACTTTATATATAGTAGTAGTTGTAACTATGTTTCTTGGCGCACGATAACTCCATAGAAAGAAATTTAATAGCTTTTTCACTAGTTGGATTTCGTCAAGTACTGCCATTTAGAGTAACCCTTAGTTATTAAAGGTTAGATATCCCGTGCTGTTTGCTTCTGAGCTCATACTGACGTAGAACGAGTGTTGTGTGACATAAGAGTCGAATAACGAACGGGTTTCGTCGGCTGTGGCGTAAGAATGCTATTTGTTTGCACCTGGCCTCGTTTTGGTACCTTATGTGGTAGGAATGATTGCAAAGTCAATTTTGTCCCCAAGGAAGTAAAAATAGTCATTGTTGTTTATTTCATTTCTCTGGTGTCATTAAAATGTCGATACCCCCTCCTCCTCTCCCCCCCCCCAAGTCGAGTTTCAGTTGAGTAAGTTACTGTTACGTTTTTCACCAATGTCGCCAATATTAAAAGTAACCTTATAAAAAACCCCAACGTTTTTGCAATGAATTTTTCATTCGTATATTTATTCTTCTGAGCAAGTACTTTATCCTGTTTAGTTAACAGTCTTATTGCTATTTTTTCTTTTGTTCTTTTCAGTATTATCTCCTTCGCTAATGTTATAATTACTAACGATAAGGTCATTCTTTATGTTATACACCATTCTGTCCAGATGTACTAGGTAGCAAAGTGAATGCTCTTCGTGTCTTTTCTACAAACGTGGAAAAGCATTGTCGATAAACAAAATCCTTAACAATTTTATATTGGCCAATTGATTATTCAGTCTATTTTGAAAGGTGGTTAAAGTATAATGATAAACTATTTACTGTTTCTTTGTACACACAGGCAAAATTTTACATCAGTTTTGTTAATTATGTAGAAACACAACTTCACGGAGAATACGTCAAGGAACAGGCTTGGCTTCTTCGCAGACGTTACTACAGGCCTCCCTATCCTGCGCCAGGCTTGTTATGTCCACTATGCTGAACTTAGTTTCTTGCCACAGACAGCTTCAAACAAAAGATTTTTCTTCGAGTTCTTTTTCCATGTCTCACAAAGGCAATTTTCCGGTTCTCTATACTTTCAAACAAGTATTTACCCCCCCCCCCTTTTTTTTTTCAGTGACCCAAATGTTGGGGCATTTTTCAGTCCAACTGATACGCAGCAGCCGCCTGTAGCTCAATATTTCAAAAGGCTTTAATCGCGTAACACCATTACTTTCCATTACCCACCATTCGGAGCCGTAGGTAGCTATTGGGAATACCATGGCTTCGAGGATTAAGTTTGTTGCATCTCCTAAGACGCGTTTCTCTGAGCAGCATCCTACTAATGCACTTGTTGCTCCATGTTATAATCAATCTTTTAACAAATGTAGTTATTACTTCGGATATTTTAAGTAGTGGAACTCATTGACTTCTGACTGTTTTCCTCCGTTATATTACTTAAATATTTCTAAGATCAACTCATCTAAATGTCTACGCTTTTTTTCCCCTGTCTTTTCTTCACATGTCCATACACTCGGTGGCTTTTTGCCTTGTACACTTCTTAACCAAAGATAACAAAGTACCTAACTTCAAACAGTTACTTTCATTTTACGTATATAATGTTAAGCCTAGTGGGTTTCGTGATAGGTCTTTCAAATTTTTTCCTTAACTGAACGTTTTCCACCTTGCATTGCCTTTCTCATTCGGTAACTTTAATTTTCCTTTTCTTCTTACTTACTACACACGGGCCATTTTATGCAGTTTTTGAATTTTACATTATGATTTTTGCTTCCGAAGTATTGGTCTGCGTGTTTATACTTATATTTGTAATTTGTGTAAGGTCTGGTATCACTTGCAATGATAGATTTTAATCCAAGTAATCGAGTGATGGAGACAGGTGAAACGAATTCACATAAATTATAAATGCCTTAATTAGCCGTTTTTGTGAATTTCAAATTACTGATCCGAACACGCCAGTACTCTTGTCTACTACCGGTTCTGTACTTTTCTCAGTGTAATCAGTTTTTGTTTTTGGGTTTTTTTCATTCTTCATCGGTTTTATTATCGTTTATTTTATGTATAATTTTTGAAATATATCGTCCTTCCTTATTGGTTCACCAGCGTGCTTTCCAGGTAGTAGCACTCTTGCGTCTCGCCTTCCAGAGCATTTAGTTTTACGTAAAACAGCGGAGTGTGTTATGTATGGTTAATGTTGTATGGAGTTTTATTATTGTGAAGATTCTTTTATGCATTCCCAAAATCTTAACGCTCCTAGGCCTGAGCCTCAAACGCTCTTGGAATTTCTTAGGTAACAGTTTCTTTCTCTTTGGTATAATCAATTTTCAATTTGGGATCTTCCCCAGGCAATATTAATACCATTACTTTTTGATGGGCTTTATGTGTTTATTGAATGTAAATAACTGTTATGCGAATAGTAGAGTATTTATGCAGAAGAACATATCTGTTTGTGAAATTATACGTCTTTTGTAGTTATTTTCTTGTCCAATCCAATCGTATTGTGTATACTACCGTATTTCGAAGCAGTTTTCCACCAAACATTTTTCTCGTATCCATTTCAGGAAAAAAACTTTCTGTTTTATGTCTGCTACCAGCAACCATCCAAATAAAGGCGAAAAGTGGTATTTTAGGATATAATTAACTTTTAATAAATAGCCAGCTTTAAGAAAGTTTCATTTAACATTGCACATTGGAAAATATAGAGAAAGAAAATAAAAGGAAATATTTGATGTGGCAAGGATGATTCCAGGACCCCCTCCTGACTCCTTGACTACTTATTGGGTGCACTAACTTATCGGAATTGCGTTAAAAAGCGGAAGCATAGGGATGTCGAATTTTATGTCAGCCTACTGTGCAGCTCGACCCTAAATATAAACTGTGTGATATTGTAATATGACAGGTTGGGGCAGTGGACCGTTAGACTCTAAACTGTGGACCACGTGGTCCTATTCTCAAAGACAAAGACTCACAAAGGAAATTTGGCTTTTACCGGGCAACGTAGAAAGCTCAAGTTTGGTGTCGAGGTACTTTGCAATCTCTTGCTGAATTAAGGTCACGTAATTTTTTCATATCATCCACCATCAAGGGGCTAAAACAGGTTCACGTGTGTCTGTTATCAAAGATAAGGACCTACAATCGAAAAATAAATTTAGCCAGGAAATGTAGGAAGCTTAAATATGCTCTCTATTCCTTTGCAGCCCTGCGCTGGACATGGGCTACATGATTTTGTAACGCGACAGCTGGGTAGCAACCCCAGATAGCACCTGGTACCGTCTTTGGAAATGCATATGTAATAAAGATTTCTTCGATGTAACTGGTAGTCACTGAATTTATTTTTTATAATTTTGATATGATGCCAAAGTTAAGTGTCCCAGAAAAACCGCTGTGTGGAGAAGAAAGACGTAATGCTGATATCTGAAACTTGAATGCGAGACAACATTCCAGGTGGTGCGGAGTGTCTGGCCTCGCAGGCCTCCTCTCTTCACTTGCTAAGTTTAGACCCTTGCACGATAGCGCACAGAAATATACCCCCACCCACCACCACCACGAAAAAAAAACCAAACCAGAAGCAAAAGCAGAAAACTTCAAAAAGTCCTTTAATATAGATTTTGTAACATTTAGAGCAATTCTTTCATCAATATTTTTGCAAAAATTCACGTCCCCAAATTGGTTTTCAAACTTACCCCAGATAGCACCTGGTACCGTCTTTGGAAATGGATATGTAATAAAGATTTCTTCGATGTAACTGGTAGTCACTGAATTTATTTTTTATGATTTTGATATGGTGCCAAATGTAAGAAAGTTAAGTGTCCCTGAAAACCGCTGTGTGGAGAAGAAAGACGTAATGCTGATATCTAAAACTTGAATGCGAGACAGCATTCTAGGTGGTGCGGAGTGTCTGGCCTCGCAGGCCTCCTGTCTTCACTTGCTAAGTTTAGACCCTTGCACGATAGAGCACAGAAATAAAAGCGGGCCCCCCCCCATTGCCCGCCAAAAAACCCAAACAAACCAGAAGCAAAAGCAGAAAACTTCAAAAAGTCCTTTAATATAGATTTTGTAACATTTAGAGCAATTCTTTCAGCAATATTTTTGCCAAAAATTCACGTCCCCAAATTGGTTTTCAAACTCTGTTTCACATCTTCAAAATCAGATTATATAAAATTTCTTGCTAGAAATTTAGAATGGTCCCACTTACTTTCCTTCTTTCTCCTTCCACGAATTATTAGATTTCTAAGAGCATCTCTTTTCATTTTTCTATTGCAGCTGTACCTTTTTGTGGCCCCCTTGGATAATCAAGCATCAAACATCTAAAATAGACAATGCAATATCCTGAATTTGGTACAATTATCATATTAATGAGTTTTTTTTAATCCTAGCTTCGCTAAAATGCTTTTGCAATGGTGAAAAGACTTTCAGACGTACATCACTCTGCGAAAAATACACGCCGACGTCTGCCAGTCGATACGAAATTTTCTGCTACAAAGAACGAAAAGGCACGAATAAAAGTGTACGGAACACTGGTGTACGTTGATCTAAACATGTGGAAACATATTATTGGAGAAATTCTCTGTTGTCCCTACCAATGTTAAGCCATTCTCTGTACGCAAGTGCCCATAGGCAGGGGCTTTTACCGCTTGTCTACGAGGACAGGGCCAAGGTATCACCTGACTTGCCTCTGTTGGTAATGCAATTTACTCAACATATCGGAGTGTTTCAGGGAGTGTCGTATTTTCTTTCCAGTTTGTTTTAGAAAGCCCACTAAACAGGTGTATTCAGATTTGTTACGAGGACCCGAAAATTCTCATACGGGTTCAAAGGCATTCTGGCCCATCATAACAGGATATGCAAATAATTCAAGGCAAGCCAAAATTTTACCCAACGATGGCATCGGTCTCGGTCTTTTGTGTATGCTCTCTCGTCTCTCGTGTGTGTTTGTTACACTCACGTTGTAGTTTGACAACAGACAACAGCCTTGGAGTATTTCTACTCCGGGTCCACTCTGATTTCGTTCTGCTGCTTTCATAACTGCGTAGTGAGCCATTTCTGAGCAACATCGAGAATATTCAAGAAAGCTCCAATGTTGTCAAGAAAAAAAGAGGCAAGAAAATTAATCCCCCGGAAATCAGTGCTATCAATAATTCTAATTGCTCATCAACAAAGCCACTTATTGGCTGACACTGATCCTCACAAAGGAAGTGCTTTCTACCTTTGGGGCTTTCCCCAAAAATTTCGGTGGTCATTCTTCCATAAAAGGATATGGACCTTTGTCCTCCTTTGCCCAATGAGTGGCTTTGTTTATGATAGTCTCAGAACTTTCCTGCATGTTCCTTTCCGAACTAGAAGTTTCGTGAATGTACTCTGTCCTCCTAATAAATATTCTCGTCTTCAGCAATGAAATCAGAAACGTTAGTCAAACTATCGAGACAAATTAGACCAGAGTCAAAGCATATCAAGATTACTGTGAGGATACGAGATGGGAAAAGCCATTGGAATCGATCTTGGAACGACGTACTCGTGTGTTGGAATCTTTCAGCATGGCAAAGTCGATATCATTGCCAACGAACAAGGGAATCGTACGACACCAAGCTACGTTGCTTTTAACGATACAGAACGCTTGGTTGGAGATGCAGCTAAGAATCAGTCAGCACTGAACCCCGAAAATACAGTGTTTGATGCTAAGAGACTGATAGGCAGACGATTTGACGATGCCAAAGTTCAGCAGGACTTGAAACACTGGCCTTTTGAGGTTGTTGATCGTCAAGGAAAACCTACTATCCGAGCTCAGTTCAAAGGGGAGACCAAATACTTTAATGCCGAGGAAATTTCTTCCATGGTGCTAAACAGAATGAGGGAAACGGCTGAAGCTTATATTGGAGATCGAGTTAAGGACGCCGTAATTACCGTACCAGCGTATTTCAACGACTCGCAAAGGCAAGCAACTAAAGATGCCGGTGTAATAGCCGGCCTGAATGTACTCCGAATTATCAACGAACCAACTGCTGCTGCAATAGCGTACGGTTTGGACAAGAAATCTGCCGAAGAACGTAATGTATTAATATTCGATCTTGGTGGTGGAACCTTTGATGTATCTATCCTCACGATGGACCAAGGATTTTTCGAGGTCAAGGCCACTGCGGGTAACACTCACTTAGGTGGGGAGGACTTTGACAACCGTTTGGTGAACTATTTTGTGAAAGAGTTTGAAAGGAAGTACAAGAAAGACCTGAGCAGCAACAAACGAGCTTTACGTCGTCTTCGCACAGCTTGCGAACGAGCCAAGCGGACGCTGTCTTCAAGTGCTCAAGCAAATGTTGAAATTGATTCTCTTTTCGAAGGGATTGACTTTTATTCGAGCATCACAAGAGCACGTTTCGATGACATGAATGCCGATTTGTTTCGTGAGACGCTGGAGCCAGTCAGTAATGCACTGAGAGATGCTAAACTTGAGAAAGGCGATATTGCCGAGGTTGTTCTTGTTGGTGGCTCCACTCGAATCCCACGAATTCAGAAGATGCTGTCAGATTTCTTCAACGGGAAGGAGTTGTGCAAGTCGATCAATCCTGACGAAGCTGTAGCATACGGAGCAGCTGTTCAAGCTGCCGTTCTCAACGGAGACAAGAGCGAAACAGTGAAAGATTTACTATTAGTAGACGTCACACCGCTCTCTCTTGGAATCGAAACTGCCGGCGGTGTCATGAGCACTTTGATTAAACGGAACACTACCATTCCCAGCAAGTACACAGAGACGTACACCACTTACTCAGACAATCAGCCAGCAGTAACTATTCAAGTTTACGAGGGAGAAAGAGCCATGACAAAGGATAACAACCTGCTTGGACATTTCGACTTGAGCGGTATACCGCCTGCACCGAGAGGAGTTCCAAAAATCGAGGTTACTTTCGATCTTGACGCGAACGGCATCTTGAATGTGTCGGCAGTGGACAAAGCGTCCGGAAAGAACAAGAAAATCACAATCAAGAACGACAAGGGCAGACTTTCAAAAGATGACGTCGACAGGCTGATAAACGAGGCAGAGAAATACAAGGCGGAAGACGATCGGCAGCGGGAAAGAATCGCAGCGAAAAATAGCCTGGAAAGTTACGTCTTCAGTGTTAAAAGTTCGTTAGAAGAGGAGGGGACCAAAACAAAGCTGGACGATAGTGATCGAAACAAGGTTCTCGAAAAGTGCAAAGATGCATTGGCCTGGCTAGACGAGAACCAGTCAGCAGAGAAAGAGGAGTTCATACAGCATCAGAAAGCATTGGAGGACGTGGTCAAACCTGTGATGAGCAAACTGTATGGAGAGAGTAACGGTAGCCCCCATAGTGGATACGCCTCTTCATATCAAGGAAAAGGTCCTTCCGTAGAAGAAGTGGACTGATTAATATCATGGCTGAACATTGTAAATTTGTGTAATTACACTATTCGCCTAGCCCAGGAGAAAGAGTTAATATATTTGAGATATGACATTTTTGTAAATTATTTAGGTGCTATTGTTCAGTGTTGAATTGTAGATGGGTATTAACTGTTTGAACAGAAGTTGTTTACTGATAGTATAGTTGATGTGCGTCGTTCTTCGTCGAGGTCAGAAATCCAAAACGTTTTGTTTGCGTACCCACGAATTCAACATCATCTCACTTTCGTCTCTTCCCGTGAAGCCACGGAACCTACTCCACTCTTTTCACGACGCGACACGAACGTGTACATTAAACCGATCAAAATGTCATCTTCATTAACATTAGATGTGTCTTGTACAAATTTCGATTACGAAGTACAGCTATGCAATATGAATTTTCCCCTTTGCACAATATGTAGGTATCGCAGTAGGCCTCCGCGGGTAATTATTTCTAAACAACAACCTTGCTGTGACACTTTTCTCGTTCTCCTTGTTAATAGATTGGAAACATGTTTCTGCGTGTAATAATTTTTGGAAACGGATGTACCATGTTGCGCAAAATATTTGTTGAGAGCGCGCTACAGTTAGATTGCGTGAAAGAGAAAAAGCTAGGAAAACGCTTTTAAACTTTGTGTAGTCTAATTAACTGCCAGACGGTTAAATGGCGGGTGAAAGATAGGGTTGATTGGCCTGTAGTCAATGGCCCTAAACCTAATATAGAGATTTTTCTACCACAAAAAGATATTTTCTATCTAATATCAAACACCGTAAGTTGATCTGTCTTATTCAGAAGATTTGGTAGTGTGCATGTGTGCATTGCATGTATGTGTATTTGTGTGTGTGTGTGTGTGTGTGTGTGTGTGTGTGGTTTAAATGGAATCACTAAGCAGGCAATGTAGTAAGCGCACCTTTGTTACGAGGGTACTTTGCAGCCATTGGCTGAGCATAGGCTAATTTACTTGACGATATGACTATGACTGCTGCAATAGCGAATTGGCCAGAAGGGAGGCATCCTTGTGGCCTCTTTCTTTCAGTTAAGAACTACACAAGGCATAAGTGCATTAAGTTTATGGAAATGTGAAGAAAAGATAGGAAAAGGGTTAGTGCATGTAATCATAACCGACCTTTGACTTTAAAATATTCAAAAGTCTGTGTAAGGCTCTTTTAGTGACTTAAAAATGATACGATAATGGAAAGCATCCAGAAGCCCATTAGTTCCACAGGGGACAACAACTGCGCGAGCATGAAGACGTCGAGGAGAACGAGTCACAGTAGATCCAAGAAGCTAGGCCGGTACTAGCATGGAGAGCTTATCTAAACACTTTGCGTGGTAATACCTAAAGAAAAGACTAAGAGAAGCCACATTTTGTTGAGGAGAGCAAGCTTGATGAGTAGCAGCAGGACTTAGACCTATCAAGCTTCAAACATGTCTCTGAACTCGGTCAAAATGAGACGAGGAGCACCTGTCCAGCTGTGACAATAATAGTTCATCTGAGAATAGACGGTGGCGTCTCAGAGGTATAAAGTGGCCGCAAGCTCAGGATTCTCTTCAGGGCCGTACAAAAAAGCAGCCTTTCAGGAAACATAGCTGGCAACAGACTGAATACAAGGGGCCCAAGAGAGACGAGGAGAAAATGACAAACCAAGTAGTCATTTTAATGAGCAAATGGCCCACTGACCGTCAATGCTCATCAATAGGTCATTTAAGTAGGTAGACCTTAAAATGGTCAATTTTGACCTTGTGAAAGAAACTGGTACACAATGTTTCCATGTTGCCCAAAATTTTCGGAGGAACAATGGAGCCAAGCAATGACCAAGTGCTTGGACACAGTATGAGCATGAAAGTTCAGTTTTCGTTCAGTCATTTTGTAAGAACGATACCAGGGTTGTTGAAACATAAATATGATGGTAGACTGACGCTGCAGACTAAAAGAAAAAAGGACCGGTAAAAACATGACAGGCAAGAAGTTTCAGAGAGCACAGGCCCCTTCCTATAGAGTAAAATCGACTGTTTTCAACATCACGTTTGTTTCTGTATTATTTTTAACAACTTTGACAATATTGTAGATATTTTATGAGTAAGCGTTTATTCCAAAGATAAATGACTTTTGTTATTTTTTCGCGTTCTCATTTCTCGTAAACATATTGTTCTGCACTGCTAAAAAGATGCTTGTAAAAGAATCTTGCACATACCAATGATGTGACAGGGGAAATGGATGTCATTTTCGGACTCGGCAGAAGTATCTGAGCCAAAAACATGTGTTCATTGTCCAACAACATTGCCATCGTCAAATACTGTTGACATGCACTGTCCAAGGTTAAGGCCTAAATTGCAAAATGAATTTAAGTGGCGGCATAGGAAACTCGAATGTGCTGTCTGGATACTGTGCAGCTCGACCCTAAATATAAACTGTGTGATATTGTAACATGATAGGTTGGGGCAGGGGACCGGTTGAGTCTAAACTGTGGGCCACGTAGTCCTATTCTCAAAGACAAAGACTCACAAAGGAAATTTGGCTTTTACCAGGAAACGTAGAAAGCTCAAGTTTATTATCGAAGTACTTTGCAATCTCTTGCTGAATTAAGGTCACGTAATTTTATCATATCACCCACCATCAAGGGGCTAAAACGGGTTCACGTGTGTCTGTTATCAAAGATAAGGACCTACAATCGAAAAATAAATTTAGACAGGAAATGTAGGAAGCTTAGATATGCTCTCTATTCCTTTACAGCCCTGCGCTGGACATGGGCTACATGATTTTCTAACACGACAGCTGGGTAGCAACCCCAGATAGCACCTGGTACCGTCTTTGGAAATGGATATGTAATAAAGATTTCTTCGATGTAACTGGTAGTCACTGAATTTATTTTTTATGATTTTGATATGGTGCCAAATGTAAGAAAGTTAAGTGTCCCTGAAAACCGCTGTGTGGAGAAGAAAGACGTAATGCTGATATCTAAAACTTGAATGCGAGACAGCATTCTAGGTGGTGCGGAGTGTCTGGCCTCGCAGGCCTCCTCTCTTCACTTGCTAAGTTTAGACCCTTGCACGATAGCGCACAGAAATATACCCCCACCCACCACCACCACGAAANCTACTATCCGAGCTCAGTTCAAAGGGGAGACCAAATACTTTAATGCCGAGGAAATTTCTTCCATGGTGCTAAACAGAATGAGGGAAACGGCTGAAGCTTATATTGGAGATCGAGTTAAGGACGCCGTAATTACCGTACCAGCGTATTTCAACGACTCGCAAAGGCAAGCAACTAAAGATGCCGGTGTAATAGCCGGCCTGAATGTACTCCGAATTATCAACGAACCAACTGCTGCTGCAATAGCGTACGGTTTGGACAAGAAATCTGCCGAAGAACGTAATGTATTAATATTCGATCTTGGTGGTGGAACCTTTGATGTATCTATCCTCACGATGGACCAAGGATTTTTCGAGGTCAAGGCCACTGCGGGTAACACTCACTTAGGTGGGGAGGACTTTGACAACCGTTTGGTGAACTATTTTGTGAAAGAGTTTGAAAGGAAGTACAAGAAAGACCTGAGCAGCAACAAACGAGCTTTACGTCGTCTTCGCACAGCTTGCGAACGAGCCAAGCGGACGCTGTCTTCAAGTGCTCAAGCAAATGTTGAAATTGATTCTCTTTTCGAAGGGATTGACTTTTATTCGAGCATCACAAGAGCACGTTTCGATGACATGAATGCCGATTTGTTTCGTGAGACGCTGGAGCCAGTCAGTAATGCACTGAGAGATGCTAAACTTGAGAAAGGCGATATTGCCGAGGTTGTTCTTGTTGGTGGCTCCACTCGAATCCCACGAATTCAGAAGATGCTGTCAGATTTCTTCAACGGGAAGGAGTTGTGCAAGTCGATCAATCCTGACGAAGCTGTAGCATACGGAGCAGCTGTTCAAGCTGCCGTTCTCAACGGAGACAAGAGCGAAACAGTGAAAGATTTACTATTAGTAGACGTCACACCGCTCTCTCTTGGAATCGAAACTGCCGGCGGTGTCATGAGCACTTTGATTAAACGGAACACTACCATTCCCAGCAAGTACACAGAGACGTACACCACTTACTCAGACAATCAGCCAGCAGTAACTATTCAAGTTTACGAGGGAGAAAGAGCCATGACAAAGGATAACAACCTGCTTGGACATTTCGACTTGAGCGGTATACCGCCTGCACCGAGAGGAGTTCCAAAAATCGAGGTTACTTTCGATCTTGACGCGAACGGCATCTTGAATGTGTCGGCAGTGGACAAAGCGTCCGGAAAGAACAAGAAAATCACAATCAAGAACGACAAGGGCAGACTTTCAAAAGATGACGTCGACAGGCTGATAAACGAGGCAGAGAAATACAAGGCGGAAGACGATCGGCAGCGGGAAAGAATCGCAGCGAAAAATAGCCTGGAAAGTTACGTCTTCAGTGTTAAAAGTTCGTTAGAAGAGGAGGGGACCAAAACAAAGCTGGACGATAGTGATCGAAACAAGGTTCTCGAAAAGTGCAAAGATGCATTGGCCTGGCTAGACGAGAACCAGTCAGCAGAGAAAGAGGAGTTCATACAGCATCAGAAAGCATTGGAGGACGTGGTCAAACCTGTGATGAGCAAACTGTATGGAGAGAGTAACGGTAGCCCCCATAGTGGATACGCCTCTTCATATCAAGGAAAAGGTCCTACCGTAGAAGAAGTGGACTGATTAATATCATGGCTGAACATTGTAAATTTGTGTAATTACACTATTCGCCTAGCCCAGGAGAAAGAGTTAATATATTTGAGATATGACATTTTTGTAAATTATTTAGGTGCTATTGTTCAGTGTTGAATTGTAGATGGGTATTAACTGTTTGAACAGAAGTTGTTTACTGATAGTATAGTTGATGTGCGTCGTTCTTCGTCGAGGCGTCTTTAGGTTTTGCAAAACAAACGCATGGGTGCTTAAGTTGTAGAAGAGTGAAAGCAGAGAAGGGCACTTCGGTGCCTTGGATGAGGTGCGAAAAGTGCTGCGCTGTGCTTGCACATGTAATTTGGCTAGTTTTACAGTAGAAGTAATTGTAATCTACACAGAACATGTTTAAAGCTAATGCTTCATGTCGATACGTTATACTTAAAAGGGGAAACGTGTTATACATCCATAGCGTCATCCGGAGGCGCCCATTAATAAAGATTTGTTGTTAGAACGACACTGTAAAAAGAGCAAGAGAAACAATTTAGATTGGAAACATGTTTCTGCGTGTAATAATTTTTGGAAACGGATGTACCATGTTGCGCAAAATATTTGTTGAGAGCGCGCTACAGTTAGATTGCGTGAAAGAGAAAAAGCTAGGAAAACGCTTTTAAACTTTGTGTAGTCTATTTAACTGCCAGACGGTTAAATGGCAGGTGAAAGATAGGGTTGATTGGCCTGCAGTCAATGGCCCTAAACCTAATATAGAAATTTTTCTACCACAAAAAGATGTTTTCTATCTAATATCAAACACCGTAAGTTGATCTGTCTTATTCAGAAGATTTGGTAGTGTGTATGTATGTGTATTTGTGTGTGTATGTGTGTATTTGTGCTTGTGTGTGGTTCAAATGCAGTCACTAAGCAGGCAATGTAGTTGGCGTACCTTTGTTACGAGGGTACTTTGCAGCTATTGGCTGAGCATAGGCTAATTTACTTGACGATATGACTATGACTGCTGCAATAGCGAATTGGCCAAAACGGAGGCGTCCTTGTGGCCTCGTTGTTTCAGTTAAGAACTACACAAGGCATAAGGGCATTAAGTTTGTGGAACTGTAAAGAAAAGATAGGAAAAGGGTTAGTACATGTAATCATAACCGACCTTTGACTTTGAAATATTCAAAAGTCTGTGTAACGCTTTTTTAGCGACTTACGAATCAGCAAGACTTAGACCTATCAAGCTTCAAACATGTCTCTGAACTCGGTCAAAATGAGACGAGGAGCACCTGTCTAGCTTTGACAACAATAGCTCATGAGAGAATGGACGTTGGCGTCTCAGAGATATAGAGTGGCCGCAAGCTCAGGGTTTTCTTCGGGGCCGTACAAAGAAGCAGCCTTTCAGAAACATAGCTGGAAACAGATTGAATATAAGGGGTCCAAGAGAGACTTGGAGAGAATGACAAACCAAGTAGTCATTTTAATGAGCAAATGGCCCACTGACCGTCAATGCTCATCAATAGGTCATTTAAGTAGGTAGACCTTAAAATGGTCAATTTAGACCCTGTTAAGCAAACTGGTACACAATGTTTCCATGTTGTCCAAAATTTTCGGGGTAACAGTAGAGCCAAGCAATGACCAAGTGCCTGGACACAGTATGAGCATGAAAGTTCAGTTTTCGTTCAGTCATTTTGTATGAACGACACCAGGGTTGTTGGGACATAAATATGATGGTAGACTGACGCTGCAGACTAAAAGAAAAAAGGACCGGTAAAAACATGACAGGCAAGAAGTTTCAGAGAGCACAGGCCCCTTCCTATAGAGTAAAATCGACTGTTTTCAACATCACGTTTGTTTCTGTATTATTTTTAACAACATTGACAATATTGTATATTTTTTATGAGTAAGCGTTTATTCCAAAGATAAATGACTTTTGTTATTTTTTCGCGTTCTCATTTCTCGTAAACATATTGTTCTGCACTGCTAAAAAGATGCTTGTAAAAGAATCTTTCACATACCAATGATGTGACAGGGGAAATGGATGTCATTTTCGGACTCGGCAGAAGTATCTGAGCCAAAAACATGTGTTCATTGTCCAACAACATTACCATCGTAAAAAACTGTTGATATACACTGTCGTATTTAAGTGTCTAGAATCGCAAAGTGAACTTAGCCCGGGAACGTTGACAGCTCATATTTCTGTTCGGTTCCTTTGCTGGCGCGTGCTGAACATAAGATTGCCCTTTTTTGTAATGTGACGGTGGGATTCGTTGTTAGGTTCCAAGAAGTGTGTCAGATGGTCGCTTTCTCCTACTATCTAAAGTTGAAATTTAGCAGGGAAAGTGGAAAGTTCAAATTTTGTATGAAGATGATTGACAGCTCTGGTTTGAACATGGGCTTTTCATGCTTGGCGGAGAGAGAGAGCCCGTTAATTACAAAAATGAATTTAAGCAAAATTGCTTGGCTATCACAAGAGGTATGGAGGCTGAGGAGTTTAAACCCTATTTGAAGGAAGGGTTTTTTGCTTTCTGTACCCGTTTTAAGGGCTGACAGAAGTGAATCTGTAAAACGATTTGCATAACCGCACCTTCATTTCAACGAAATAGAGGAGAACGGGTTTGCTGTACTTTAAATCTTGGAGTAGGAATCTAAGTAAAAGCGCCAGTATGAGCCCACTTAGTGAATTTGGCTGCAACTTAACTGGCAAATTAATGAGATACAGAGCTCCCAGAAACATCAAGGAAGAAAAATTCATGCCAGAGTTAAGATCGTATGTTGATAAGTGTTAGTCACACCACTGAAAACAACAGATTTAAATTTTGTGGTTAATACTCTATTAACTGGTAAAGCAAATAGAAAAAAGAATGTTGAACAATGTCCTTTCACTCAGAGGGCAGAAAACTTCAAGAAAAAAAATCTTTACCTTTATTTCTGTCAAAGAAGTTAGTTGGAAAGTTAGTAATCTGTGAGAGTTAGTGAGAAAGAGTGAAGAGAAGAAGCTTCTTCTAGTCTTCCAGTTCAATGAAGTTAATGTAAGCAGTGTATGTTGCTATCAGGAAACACAAGTTCATTTTCAAAAGTGAAGGGGCCTTTATAAACATCGAAGAGCCAGACTAAGGAAATATGAACAATAAAAACAGATAGGAAGTTTATAAGTATCACTCGGAGGTTTGAAGACTTGCGATTCTAACATTTAGATAGTTCGTACATGCATAAATGGACACCCATGAAGACAAGGATAAAACAGACGGAGAAGATAAGAATGACTATCAATCTCAAGATCAATGTTGCTTACAGAATCATTTCGTTATTTCTTACAAAAGATATAGATATAAGGAATAATATAAAGTGGTGGAAAAAATATAAAGTGGTGAGATAAATCCAATAAGTTTTCTTTCCATGTGCTCCAGCGATGAATTATTGGGCTAATTCTTTTTAAAATGTTTTCTATTGGAAATAGGGAGGCAGAAAAGATATTTTGCTAATTAAAGAGCATTACCGGAAATAGAAAATGAAAATACTGGACAGGCGGTAGTCAGCTGATTTGTCCAGTCGCCTCGACTACCATTTTACTTTATATAGTATACATTTTTGTTAGTTCTTTTTTGTCAGTCACTCAGAAACTGCTGGCAATTAAACGTGACTTTCTAAAGGTATAGCAATACATTGACAGGATTGTTTCAGAAAGAGTTCTAGAGTGCAAATAAGAAAAAAAAGTCCATTTTAAGATGGGTGTTTTTTGAAAGTTGCACGTTTTGGAATAACAGCTAAACATTTAATTTCGTAGACCAACACAATGTAGCAGACAGAGATAGGGTAACAGTTTGGAAAAGCAAATGTAGGGATAATTTGCACAGTTCATGTACATAAAATACCTTGATTCCTTACTAGATAATCCGAAAGTAGTGATACCTCTTGTAAACTTTCTTTCATTTGCTTTGCAAAGACATGCAAACTAACTCTTCCCAACTTTAAAAAGAACATTTATATAATCTACCAACTTTGTTAGATTAATAAATTTGACTGTGATTTATTGAGTAATCAAGAGTATATTGGATTGTTGCCATAAATCCTGTTTTCTCGTCCCCTGTGCCATCATAAACTATTCCTATAACTATAGCCTCAAATTGTTCAGTTCTCTTCAGGAAATTAAAATATCGGTGAGATCTACTACAGTTGGGAAACAAAATTCTACGTCACGAATGCTTCAATTAAATAAAATCAACTCCAACAAAAGTGGAACGATAATGTCGACACTTCATAAACTGGGTTCGTGAGTAGACCATTCTTCATATATTCTTTAATTAGGAGAGAAGTACAAATGTAGATGAAAGAGAAGCAAAATCTGTTGCGCTAATACTTGATTTTCATACATTTCATAGGAAAGGAGGTATGGATAGTATATTTAAACCTCCTAAAATAAGAAAGCGCTATTATTGTGTATGCTTTATTTCATCACTGGAATTTATTTCATTATGACTTCAGTTTCAGGCTCTGTTACTGCTGTTTCGCCCAAAATCTCAACATTCTGGCCAAACGATCTCGTTATCTAGTATGCCCAAGCAGAAACTCAATTTATTGCTCGTCAAAACATAAGCAACCAAACTTGAATGACTGCAGCCCCTACTAGCTTCTACGACATCTGCAAAAAGTATTGGGTCAAAATCGACTTGAAAACCATATTCTCAATCAGCTTTTTCTTCAATGCTTCCCCATCAGTATTCAACCAATATTATACTGCGGAACAATTTGCTCCCCTTGCAGACAAGATTTTAGAGATTGCAGCTCCAACAGCTTTTATTCATTCTGTTTCATCTTCTACGCTTAAAGATCAAGTTTCTTACCTTACTTCACAAGTTCAAGCACTCACTGTTAAGGTTGATACTCTTACACGACTTCGTTTATAACGGTCTCCCTCACGTGCTCGTACACCACAGCTATTCGCTCACCTAATCCAAATTGCTATGTTGGTGGTGATTGTTGGTACCATTGGTAATTTGGGGCTGCTGCTTAAAAGTGTCTGCCTCCCTGTACCTTTAGTTTCACCTCTTCATCCCACTTGGGAAACGAGCCCCCAGCAGCTAGAGGCGGCAACCCTTGTTGAGTGTTCCGACAGCCACAATTTTACTCTTCTGGCACCAACCAAGCTTTTATTAAGTCTTCATAACAAAACGTTTTATTTGGCCTGGAATCAACAAAGATGTTTGAAAATGGTCCAAAGCTTGTCACTCTTGTCAACGTGAGAATATTCATTGTCATACTGTTACACCCGTCTTTCCTTTTCCACACCAGATGCCCACTTTTTACATGTTCATCTCGATTTGGTTGGTCCTCTTCCTTCTTTACCGGGATTTACTTACTTACTGATCTGTATCGATCGATTTGCCCGTTGGCCTGCTGTAATTCCACTCTTTATCACAACTGCTGAGACAGTTGCACAAAGTTCTGTGTTGCATTAAGTCATCAATTTCGGAACTCGAACTGTTACCAGCACCGATCAAGGAAAGAAATATCAGTCTCAACTTTTTGCCAATTTACTTAAAAACCTCGGATGCAAACAACTTCTTTTTACATATTACCATCCGTCTAACGGCACATCATCATCATCATATTCGGTTTAACGTCCGGTTTACATGCTAGCATGTGTTGGACGATTTCTTGAAATTGACTTCCAAGTTATCCTATCCTTCACTAGGTCTCTGCTGACACCTTTTTGTTTCAGATCCATCCTTATCACTTCCACGATTGAACAATTTCAGCGACAACTTAAGAGCTTACTCAATGCTTATCCTCACACGTCTCATTGGATACAGGTTTTACCTTTTATTCTTTTTGGTATTCGATTCACCATCAAATCCGATTATGGCTTTAGTGTTGTCAAGTTAGTTTATGCTACAACTCTACCGTTTCCCGCTGATCTTATTTCTCCAGCTGCCGACAGTCTATTTTCATATCCTACCAATTTTGGTGATCGTCTCAAGACGTTTATACACCAAATTCAACCAAAGCTTTGTCGTCAGCAGTCACATGTAATTTAATTTAATCCAAATCTCTCCACCTACACTCACCTATTCGTCCGAGACGACTCAGTTCGATCCCCATTCCAAACTCCTTATCATAGTTCTTTCAAAGTACTTTCTCGCCATTGCTCTCGCAAATGCTTCATCCTGGAACTTCAAAGCAAAGACGCCTTAGTTTTCCTAGATCGACTCAACCCTGCTTATTTTGAACATTTGAACTCTGATATGGATGTATCTGGGAAGCCTGCACAAAGTTCACAAACGCCTTCTACAAGTATCACAACCCGGTCAAGCGTCGAAATTCTTTCACCCTAAAGGCGTGTACAGTTTTCACTCTCGACTTGAACTTATTTCGAACATTTCGAGCACTCTTCTTAACATATTATTTTAACCTAATCTTAATTTCTTCAACCTATCATCAATTTCGTAATGTATTGTTCAAGATATCGTTCATTATCATATTTTATTTATTTTTTCCTCCTCATTCACTAGGAAGGGGTTTCGCAGTGACACTTGAACAATGCAAGTCACATTGTCATGGTAATTTCATTGTCGAATCCTCTGTATGTTTCGATTTGGTCTTTGCCTTTTCAGGGATGAGTTTTGACAACAGCTGTTAAAGAGTGTGTTTTTTTCTGACATTGCTTTACGGGAGTTTTAAGCGGCAAGGGTTTAGGTGATATTGTTCATATGACATATTTGTGATGATAAACAATTAACGTTGCGATGAAGAGGCCTTCATTATTTAGAAATGTATTACTTGTGACCTTTCTTGGAAAAAGTCTTGTGGGCACCCATGCTCAAGACTAACGTCTACGACATACGAAGGTCGATATCTGTTACCACAGACCATTTGACAAGAAGAACCTTCGGACACGTTGTGCATTTCCACAATCACACCAGATGCTATTCACTTCATCAGTTAGGTAGTATCAAAAGTAATTGAGCTGGTCTTTCAAACTTGAATGTTCAACGAATAAAAAATAAAAATAAAAAACGAAAGTTTTTGTATTTTTCTTACATAACTTCTAAAGAAAGAAGCTATCTAGGTACCGGGAGCGTAATGATCAATAGAATTATCTCTTTCTGTATCTATCAATTATGCATATGAAAAGATTTGTGTCTGATCCTGTTTTTCTGTCCTGGGTATTGACATTGAACTGCATCCGGTTGTAGAGTTTCGACGTGGGCGAATGAGGTTACCCTTTGTCACAACTACCTCCAGGTCACCCTTGGGCAAGGTGTAGCACCTGTCAGCCTAGCCCGTGACTTTAAAGTTCCGGATTGGCATCCGACGGGGTTAAGTCTGCTACCCCGGCCTGGGTTACGGTGAAGTCATCGGCAGGAGGATGATGGATACAAACAAGGAGGAGGAGTCTATGACATGACAGCCCAACGGCTTGCGAATGTTTTGGTCAGGCGGAAGATCCTCACGGACAACGGCTGAGCGATACCAACCATTATCTAATATGGTGCTGTGGTGATGGAAAGAACGTTGGGGGCTCTACCATCACTATACATACCCCCAGACTACTTTTTTTGTCATGTCTACGAACACCAAGAATTCATACCACATCGTCCGTCGCGTAGGTTACCAAGGGGCGCGTTGTCCAGTAAACTACCAGGTTGGCAACGACAACTTGACTACTGGAAGCACTCAACTGAGGAAGAAGCTCAACATAAGAACCTGAAACGTCAGGAAAACGAAGGAGCTCGGAAAACTCAAGATTGTATGTGATGAAATGGACTGCTGCAATATTCAAATCATGGGAATCTGCGAAACAAACGAGAGTGGAAAGGCAAGTTTTTCAACAGATAATAAAACCGTTTGTTTTTCATGAAAAGAGGTAAATGAAGGGCATAGTTAGGGTGTGGGCGTTATTGTAACGCAGGCAGTGGCAAGATCCATAATTGGCTACAGTCCAATAAGTGACAGAGTAACACTTATCAAACTCAAAGCAAAGCCCCATAATCTTTCTCTTATCATCGCTTATGAATTAAAACGCCAGATGAACTAGGCAATACTTACATCTGGAAAAGAAAATATAGCTACAGAGAAGCGAAAGAAGATGCTATGGATCTCCAACGAGACACTAGTTGAAGTGGAAAAGAGGAGGATGCTTAAACCTCTTAATTTAAGAAGTGCAAGTGATGAGGAAGCCTACAAAAATCAAAATAGGATAGTGCAAAGACGTTTGAGGCAAGACAAGGAAAAGTTCATCAACGAGCAATGGGCTCTGATCGAGGAGAATTCCATGACCAACTACACCAAAGACTTAGTTCAAGGCGTTAAGAACACGGAAGTTCAAAGCAAACGTTGAGATTATTAAAGATAAAGAAGGGCGCATTATCTGCGATGGCGAAATAAGTCCTAGACAGATGGAAAGATTACTGTCCAACTTTATATGCTAAGAACACAAATCTACCTGTTCAGCCACCTGCCTTTAACACAAATTCGATGTAAAACGACCCCCACCACTATTGGCAGAAGTCAAAAAAGCGATCAAAGACTTGAAGTCAGGAAAGAGTCGAGGAGATGATGAGGTAACTACAGAGCTGATAAAGAAGGCTGGAGAAGCTGGTGTAATATTTTATCATAAACTTTTTACCAAAATACCGAAAGAAAAGCAATGGCCACAGGATTGGCTAAACTCCGTTTTCATTCCCATACCAAAGAAGGGAGACACTCTGCAATGTTGCAACAACAGAACTATAGCACTGATAAACCGCTACAGTAGCAAAATATTACTTAAAATAATCGATAAAAGAAATAAAACAACACTGGACCAGGAGATCTCAGAAGAACAGGCAGGTTTTCGAAAATGCAGGGAAACAAGAAACCAAATTCTGAACTTAAAGATGATAATAGAAAAAAACCGAGAGAGGAACAAAGGTCTCTACCTTTGCTTCATAGACTATTCGAAAGCTTTTGATATGGTTGTGCATGATAGGCTATGAAAAGGATCGGAATTCTCACACACTTAGTTCAACTGTTAATGACTATGTATAATGACCAAAAAGCCAAAGTCCGCACAAAACAGGAGACTCAAAATGGTTTACCATCGAAAAGGGCTTAAGACAAGGATGAATAATTTCTCCCCACCTTTTCAATATATACCCCGAATGTATCATGAAAGACGCATTAGAGGGATTCGAAGGTGGCGTAAAAGTAAGTGTAAGAGCTTTCACCAACCTTAGATATGCTGACGATGTAGTGTTGATGGCTCACACCTTAGGTGAATTGCAAGAGTTGGTTAACAGACTAAATAGAAGTTCGGAAAGTGCTGGTCTGTCGTTGAATGCAAAGAAAACGAAAGAATTGAGGATCGTATCCGGGGAAGTTAACAACAGAGGCAACATTGTCATAAACGATCAGCCTATTGAAAATGTGACGCAATTCACCTACCTAGGGGTCCTCATCACGGCTGATTTGGACGATACCCCAGAAATTAAGATGAGGATTGCTATCGCCAAAAACGCAACTTCAGCTCTTACAAAAGTTTGGAAAGATAGATCGATATCTACCAAGACAAAAATGAAGCTATCCAATGCATTGATCTTTCCAATTGCGACATATGGCAGCGAGACCTGGATATTGAAGAAAAGTAATAGGAGACAAATAGAAAGCTTTAAAATTAGGTGCAAAAGAAGAGCCCCTAGGATTAGACGAGCGACACCTTGGAAAGAGAGCTACTACTGGGAGTAGTATTCGGTACAAGAAGAAGAGGTAGGCCAAGGACCAGATTTATGGACAATGTGAAAAGGGAATCAGGACTCACCCTGGTCGAAGCATTTAGAGCAGCATAGAATCGAGTTAACTGGAAAGCCATGACGAGAGAAGACACGGCAGTTCATTCATGAACTTCCATTGATCGACGACGACGACGACGACGGCGGCCTGTTGTTCTTGGAATTTCTTTCCGTTGTTTGTGCTACTCGATCTCATTTTCAACTGGAGGTTTAAATCAATGGATTAGTCCATCAGTCCAAAGTTCAACAAACCGACGGTTGCAACAAAATTGTAAAATAGTTAAGTTACTTATAAGAAATTTACCACTCAGAAATTCATTAAATCATACTCAGAATGTTCCGCATTTGCACAGCTAAGACCTTATCTTATTTATCTCTCCACAAAGGATCCCCGATAATTTTTAAAGTTGTCGAAAAGCAGCAACTGAAAGGGATGCATACATCAGTAAGAACCGCTTCTTTTGTCAAAGATTTGTTCCTTGGTAATTTCAGCAAGGTGAGTTTTTATAACATTTGAATTGGAAAGGTTTAGGGGGTACCTTTAATCTTTAAGGACAGGCAAACTTCAATTTTTAATCATTTTACAGTGTATGATTTAAATAGATAGGTTCTAGCATCGTCCATCCTTGGATGGATGGACGATGCTTTTTTTGTGGCTTGCACTAGCGAGTGTCCAAACTGGAATTCATTGTTTGATAACAACAGATGGGGCACTTAATATTGCTTTCTTATGGACAAGTTATTGCTGTATTTTTTTACAGCTATTTTATGTGGAAAAACTCACCATCGACTCTTGCTCTCCATTTGAAATTCTCTCTTCCCACTTCTTCATCCTCGTCTTGAAACAGTTAGTTTTTATGGGTAGCCTAACATAGACCACATATGGTTACCATTGTGTAAGCATTTGGCACCCCTATTTTCTTTTATCAAATAGTTGTATTTGATATTTGCTATTATTTGATTTCAATCGGTGCCATAACTATATGAATCAAAATATTGAACAAAAACCCAGACCAGAAAACATTCTGTGAAGTTAAAGAAGAGAACATTTAAAAATGTAATAGAAATCAAAACAGAATTACTACATAGGACATTTGACCAACATACTATTTAACTTCAAGTTTTGCTATTCAATATCATGATATTATTAAGTGTCTGGTAATATTAGGTTGGAAAAAAGAACCCCACAATATACATTGTATGGGATGGACCACTAATATATTTCAAAAGATGGAATATTAGTTGGACATGTGCCCCTGGACATTTGTAAACCATACACATTCTTGATTTCATCTGGTGACTCCATAAATTGTGCAATAAACACATTACACTGAAGAGCAGAGCTTGTGTGTATAAAGCTTGCATTCAGGTGGTTCTTCTATATGGAGTTGAAACATGGCCTCTAACGCAAAAACTGGAAAAACGCCTTATCAACTCTGATAGTACCATGGTTTGCCACATGACTGGAGTGTCACTGGGAGATAAGGTCACAAGTTCTGAAGTTGCAGAGAGGTGCAGACTCTATCAGATAGTAAACTTAGTATTGGCAAGAGGGTTGAGATGGTTTGGCCACATAAAGAGATGTGGAGAACCTGATGTCTTAGCAGTTATACATGACTGGGAAGTAGAAGGATGATGGCCCTGTGGAAGACCAAAGAAAACTTGGGTTAATGTGGTGCAGGAGGACCTTAAGCCGCTGGGAATAGATGAACAGCTTGCTGATAGCTGAGACGAATGGAGAAGAGCCATCAAGCATCTAACCCCATGAGATGGGAACACCTGATGCTAAAAGGATAAGTAAGTAAGTAAGTCTGTGGTGGCTCAAGCAGATAGATGCTAAAACAGAAGAGGCAACAACATTTAAATGCTGTTTCAGATTCTGTGCAAGTTAATCACAAAAGTACCTAATTTAATCACATTGAAAAACCAGGTTGACAAAAATTTGCAATAAAAGCAACTGCAACATGGTTACCTAGGTTAAAGAGACATCTTATTTACTTGGAAACATTTGAATGTTCTTGGAAATACTGAAACTTTGACTAATAAACAAGCAGAATGGTGCTTACAACATTGAACTGGTATGTATGTATGCATGTAGTAACACATGATTCAATGCTTAAAGCAGAACAAGTTATTAAGGACAACGAAATCATAATTACTCATTTTAGAACTATGTTTTTGTTCTGAGGTTTAACCTGTTTCTTTAAAATGATTTTTAAGGCCTTGGAAAAACCATTCACAACAGAAATTTTTTTATAGTGATATGCAATTATAAGGAGGACAATTTTGCAGGTTTTGAAAGAAACAAATATTAGAATATTTGTATGTACAGGACTTGGACACCAGACATTGTCAGACCAGAAACAATATTTGCCCAGTCAAAAGTCTTGATGGAGATTTTGTCTGGTGATATTTTATTTTAATGGTCTATTGTACAAATTTTACTCACAAATTGATTCTTTGACACTTAAATTTATTTTAGTGTAGTGTTGGAGGCCAATTTTTCTAAATTTTTAAAATCTTAGAAATTGTAGCAAAGTATAAACCATTCAAACTGATGTTACTGCTAGTTACTTAGGGAAATATCTAATTAACCAATAACAGCTTAATGCCCCAATCCAAATATAGTTGATTAAATAACTATTTAATTCATGCATAAATGTTGCACTGAGTTTCTGGGTTATTTTTATGCAGCACTGACTTATTTTATGTAGGGTATTTTGATAAAATAGAAGCTCCTATTATTATATTTTCCCTCCACCTGCAGTGGATTGTGCACAACCATGGCTTATTACTCTCCAAGATTTCCTTTTTTTCATGGATTCATTTTATTCTTGAATGATAAGACCAGGCCATTTCCTTATATTGTCCATCCAATTAGTTGGTGGGTGGCCTCCGGTCCTTTTCCCTTGGGATCATGCCTTCCATGAATATGCATATTTTTGACAGACCTTTTTGAGAGCATTTTATATGCCCATGTAACTCTACTTTTGACTGTACATATCAAGGGCTTCAATCCTGATGTTTCTCTCAGATAATCTATCTTTACTCTATTAACCAATGTCTTATTTGCCATAATCCTTATCATATTGTTTTGAAAGGTCTCAGTTTTCTTACATAACAATAAGGTCCAGTTGACACAGTCAAATACATATAAAACAACTGGAAAAATGTATTAATGTCATAAACTCTTTTCTTGATATACACAGGCAATCTCCTCAATGTCAGTAGTATCCTGTTCCTTTCAAAAGCTGTCCAATCCAAGCCAATTCTGTTGGTAAAAGCAGCAGTTCCATCATTTGTACATGACAACTTGTGACCAAGGTAGACAAATTCTGTAACACATCCAATACTTTTCCATCTATGATTGGATTGTTACTTTGTTGATTGTTTTCAGTAGACATAAAGTTTGTCTTACTGACACAGTACCACTTCTCCTGTATAGCTGGTGAAGTATCAAGATAGTTCTGTAAGGCCTCCAATGAGCTGCTTATTGCTGCTATATCATCTGCATAACTTAGGTAAGATATTTTGTAACCACCAATGGAAAAGCCAGAATTACAACTTGCTTCCACTTTCAGCAAGATGAATGCAGTTGAAACACAAAACACTATTTGAGGAAGGTGTCATGCTGTTTCACACCTTTAAGGATTGTTACTTTCCTTGTGTTGCCTACATCAGTCGTTATTGTTGCAGTTGATTTGTCATATGTCTTTGTAAGGAATCCTATGTACTTTTTGTTAATGCATGTACTTCTAAGTACCTTTACAACATGGACAGTTTTATGCTGTCAAAGGCTTTTGTGAAATCTATGAAAGCTATGAATACCAGATTGTTCATGGCTCTGTCATTGTGTGCTATCTTCAAAAGTGTTGCAGCTGTGATTGCCCAGGTTTTTGAGCCATATAATAACACAGGTCTTACATAAGCTGAGTACAGTCGGCCCCCAGTTGTGAATGGCAGATGTTTGTTTGTCAAGATTTGAATCAGCTGTGAATTTTCTTCATTCAGAATTGCAGTGTGTTATTGCTGCAAGCTCACAGCCATTGCCTGATGACAGAGTGTCACCAAAATAACAGAAGTCACCTACAACTTCCAATTTCTCATAACTGACTGTTACCTCCATTACAGGTCTACCATCAATAGGTCAAGGGAATCCTTTACAACTTGGGTATATATATATATAAGTTGGATCAGATTTAAGAGATGCCTTGATCCCACTACATTTCTTGTTAACCCAACAAGAGCAGCCAATACAGAAGATGGAGTTCCTATATTACCTTTTAGACATATTGCACAGGGATACCTTCCACTTGAAAATTCTGAACTTTATGGACTCAGAGGAAGCTGTAGATTTAAGAGCTTTATCATGTCATGAGTTGTAAGCTTTTAAAAAGATAAAAAGCTTATAACTCATGACACGATAAAGCTGTTATATCTATACCTTCCACTACTTCACAGAGATTTAGGATTCAGACCAGACACCATTATTTCGGTCATGTTGTTGTTGATCTTGAGACCTTTCCCCTCCATACTCTTTATCCACCCTTTTGATTAGTGACTCAAGAGAGGTAACTGCAATGGCAAGGTCATCAGAATACAAAAGCTCCAAAGGGCAACTAGAGTGAAACTGGAGTGACAGCACTTCCAGAACTGTGATAAATAGCAATGGACTCAATACTAAATCTTGATGTACACTGGTATTGACACTGAACTCATCACTGTATCCATCACAAACAGAGACATGGCTTCTTGCATTAGAGTACATGGATTGAAGTGGCCTAATAAGCCATTCCTGAACCCCTAGCTTCCTCATAATCCACCAGATTGCTTGCCTTAGAACCTGGTAGAATGCCTTTTCAAGGTCAACAAATGCCATGTATACTGGTGTCTTTCCTGCTAAGTATTTTTCTTGCAGTTGCCATATGATAAAGATGGCATTGATAGTCCCTCTTCCAAGTATACAGCCAAACTATTTCCTCTATTAAACTTTTTGTCTAATCAGTTGTTCTAGCACTCTCTCAAGAATCCTCATCACTTGGACTTGGGTTTTCTTATTCTAGCATTTTGGTTCAGTTCAGTGCCATTTCAAAGCCCTTTTCCATATTGGACATCATGTTAATAATGATATTTAACCTTTGTACCATGAATCATTTATCCAACTTAGCTCTTAAATACATATAAGCAATCATACTGTTATACATTCATATAATGGCAGCATACCGATGACATGCTGTGGTTGTTATTTGTTATGATTGCTATTACAACTGCTAAGAAAATGGATTTGAAGTCTCATGAAATAACAAGTACTACATTTACAACAAGAAATTTTGATGATGTTAATAATTCTTACAATTTCACGACAAATTTCTGGATTTTTCGAAAAGATTTACTTATTTACTGGCCAGAAACATTTCAAGAAAGGAATGTTTTTGTTACTTTTGTTACTGGCAGAAGATGTAGAAGTTCAATCTGGACCTGTGTATTAAGATCTAGGAGATTTGTTGTCACACAAAGGTTTTTCGATACTTCACCAAAATATTCGAGGCTTAATTGGAAAGAAAGATTTGATAACAGACATTTTATTCTCTACAAAAACATAAATATCTTGTCACTGAGTGAAACGTTTTTGTCTCCTCATCAAGCTGACATCAAGATAGGGGGTTATGTATTTGAACAAAAATATCATAAAAATGTAAAAGGAGGAGGAATTAGAGCTTACATTACGAATGAAGAACCGTATATCCATAGAGAAGATCTGGAAAATGAGGACTTTGAAATTATGTGGCTCAAAATTCAGTTTAAAAGTATGAAATCCTTTATCATTGCTATTGTTTACTGTCCCCTGACTCTTCATTATACGCTACCAAAGGCTTTGCTAAAATCATTGATGAGAAAATCCAATGTGTGCAAAAAGAGAACAAAGAATTGATTATAATTGGGGACATTAGCTGTGATTATTCAAGTCCCTCAGCACATAACAACATAAAATCAATTTTCAAGAACAATGGGTTTATACAGCTTGTAAAAGATTCTACATGAATAACTAAAAATACATCAACATTAATTGATGTCATCTTCACAAATTCTCCTGAGATTATTTTGCAAACAGAAGTTCTGATGTGCAGTCTTTGTGACCATGAAATGGTTTGGTATTGTGAGAAGAAAACATAAATATTCAACATAAATATCAATCAAAACCAATATGCTTGAGAAATTTGAAAAATTATGACCTGCTCAAAATGAAAGACAAACTGAAAAAGTATAGATTGAAACCCATTTTACAAATGCATTGATCCAAACTCTGCATGGAAAGTTTTAGAGGAAATTCTATCAGGTTTATCAAATTATTATATTCCTTTCATGATAAAAACCATTAAAACCATGTCAGTAGTTAACAGAAAACTTAAAATAGGAAATGAATTACAGAGACTTAGTTCTCTGTAAAACACAAAAATCAAATGAAAACACTGGAAATGTATGGCAGTGAAACTTGGCCAGTGAAAGCTGAAGATGTCAGCTGCATGGAGCGGAATGACATGAGAATGATAAGATGGATGTGCAATGTAAGTCTAAAGGACAGGCTCAGTTCTAATGAACTCAGGAGGAGAATGAATCTGGACAGTATTGGCAGCTGTATGCAGAATAGGAGGCTTCATTGGTTTGGTCATGTGGAGAGAATGGACAAGAATCCTTGGGCAAGTAGATGCAGAACAATCAAGGTGACAGGAACCACTGGCAGAGTAAGACCAAATAAAATATGGGAGGAAGTGATAAGGATGGATCTGAAAGAAAAAAGTGTCAGAAGGATAGGATAACTTGGAAGTCAATTTCAAGAAATCGTCCAACACATGCTAGCATGTAAAACAGATGTTAAACCAAATATGATGATGATGATGACTGGAAAAAGTATAAGAAAAAAAAAGTGACTGGTTTGATCAAAAAAGCAAAAAGCGATTATCATCAAAATCTTCTGAATGCAAATGTAAGCAAACCAGAAGAGTTTTGGAAATGTATCAAGAAGTTATTTCCCACCAAACCTAAAAGCGATTCATCATGTGAGAAATTCCTTGTAAACAATCAATTGACAGGTGACAAAATGACAATTGCTGATGGATTCTGTCACTTTTTCCAGTCAGTTGTGAGTAAATTGAAATCAAAATCCATTAAATTGAGAATCTCTATCTGGTTGAAGCCATCAATGCAGCCACCTTCAGCAAATTGTTTTAGATTCAAATATGTGTCAGTTGTGGAAGTTCAAAAACATTTGACACTTTTGAAAAGAAAGAAAGCTGAAGGTCTTGATAACATCATAACCTGTATACTAAAAGATTGTGCATACAAACTAGCTCCACCTGTAGTAAATTGTGAAGCTGGGTTACATCATCAGGTGTCTTAACTGAGCAAATGACTCTTGTGAGAATGTCAAAACCACATTCTCCTTTCCTGGGTGATAAGTTGTATCAAAACTATAGCAAACTAATAATACCTGGCATCTTTCAATCATGTTGTTTTATCTTGCTTGAGTGATACATTTAACTCACTGATATTTGATCAGTAATAAAACTAAAATGTCTACCTCCATATTGATTCCATTATGGCATATGCTTTTTTTCTACTGGATGATAAGTTAATTCACTTTTATAAAGAGTGGAAAAATAAAAGTCAACTGATCTTCCTTCTTGATTTAGAGCTGTACCTAATTCAAAGTCTGATGCATCAGTTTCTACAACAAATAATCTTGTTTCATTAATAGAGCATAAAACTGAATTTTCTATATCTTTCATAAGGGTCTCAAATGCCTTCAAACCTTCAGCTTATAGTAGAAGAACTTTGTTGCATTTTAGAGGCTGAATTTTAACAGAGAAATTTGGTATCCCTTTGAAATGGTGTGAAAAATAGTCCAGACATACTAATCAGAGTTATGGTATCAAAGAGACCTGGTAGTTTCTGCAAAGGTTTCCTTCTGACTGGGTCAGGTTGAATTTTTCATTTGATTTGTGATAACCAAGCAGATAAATAGGTGTAGTTGAGAAGGTACACTTTTGCTGATTAAACAATAGTATTTTCTGCTTTGCAGCTGCAAGTAATCTGGCAAGAATGTAGTTATGCTCTTCCCATGTTTTTCCATGCACAGTTATGTTATCCAACCAGACATGTCTTTGAAAGCTTTTCCTCTGTAATATGTTTACCCATTGACCACTGAAAACAAGCAACTCCATTCTTTTTTCCAAGTGGTATTCCAGTAAACTGCCATAGCTGAATTGCTGCCTCAAAAGCTGTATAGACTTTATAACTATCATTTAAAGGTAAATGATGATGGGCTTCCTTTAAGTCAGTTGTCTTGAAAACATTATTGGTAGCAATCATCTTATTTACTTGTTCATCTATTTCAGGCAATGGATATCAAGTTTGGTGAAGAGATTTATAGTTTTAGAGTAATCAATGATCATGCATCTTTAGTGATTTTCATTTTTTGTCACTGGCACTTTTGGATGCTATGGAGAATTTCTTGATTCAATTACGCCTTCTTTCAGTAGTAACTTCAAATTCTATAAAAGTTATATCTGTAGAGGTATGATTCTTAGATTTTGTAGCAATAGACTTGATATTGGGATCAAGGTTTACAAATGGTGATGGTGGGGAAATTGATAGTGTAGACAATGTACAGGTGGTTTTGAAGTTGGTATTGATCCTCCTGAGTGTAATGTTTTAGCTCTTGTGTAGTTGTAGAACATCTAAACCTATTAGTACTTAAATGCATGGTTTTCTCATAAATTGGAAGTTTAACATTTTCATAGACATAATTTCTGCTATCATTAAATTCACAATACTGTAGCCAACCATAGTTTTAAAACATGTTACTGGTGAAAGTGACAACTGTAACTTAGAAGCAAGTTTTTTGCTAATAAAACTGTCTGTGCTCCCTGTATCTGTGAGAGCTTCAATAGATTGGCCATTTACCTGTCTTGACACTTCATTTTTTAAAGCCTTGTGAACAGGCTGATGATAATGTTTGAAGTGTAGGATATTGTTCAGAAACAGGCATGAGGAGCCTTGGCTTAATGGTTAGTGCAGTTGCACAGTAACCAAAGGGTTCCAGGTTTGATTTCCCAAGCTGGCGAGGAGAATTTTGAACTTTACAAGAGAAAAAGCCATTGCTTGACATCAGGAAGGGCATCCGGTTAAGAAATTCCTCACTGCCAAAGCAAAGTTCCTTTGAAGGGCACCTTCTGAGCCTCACTTGCTGGGGGAAAATGATGTTAAAACCAAAGAAAAAACCCCCCAAAAAACCAACACTAGCTGAAGCAGCTGGTGGTGTATCTGCTACCAAATTTGTACTTGATGCTTGTAAACTTTTGGATTTTTACTGGGACACTTGCAAAGTGGCCAGTTTCCCCACATTTGTTATCAATACAGTATGTGCTGGATAATTTTTTCATCTTGTACAAATTATTCCCACAAAGTACCACTTTCAAAATTTGTTTACAGCATTAATGGTGGGCATAGTAAAGGTAGATTTATCAGTTGGTGCAGAAGCTATTATATTTAATGAGTGGGTGCTCAATGTTAAAAGAAACATCTGAATTTCTTTGAGAATATTGTAAAGGTCTTGCCAGTCTTTTGGCTGTGTCCACATCTAAGGTTGTGTTTTGTAGGAGACTTTGACATATATAATGAGGCAATAATTCATTAATGAAAGCATCACTATTTCCTTGTGAATGTTTTCAGCTAAAACAGCTTTAAAATCGCAGTCTTTACTCAGAAGTTTTAGTCCAGTCAGAAATTCATCACAAGATAAACCAGCCAGTGGTCCTACAGCAAATAGTTTCAGAAAAGAATTCATTTTTCAGAGAGATGTACAAAGATTCCAGCATTTCAAGAGCCGAATTATAATAAGTGCAATCAGCTTTATATTCAAAAACCACAGGAGATACATAGTTCATAAGGACATTTAATCTGTTAGGTTCATGTTCAGGTATCAGTGTAAGAAAGTTCATGAAAGTCTTCTTCCAATGCAGCCCTGCTTTGTCAGAGCCCCTAGTATTTGAAGTACCCTGGGCAAAGAAATTTTTCCATTTTGAACAGCTTGAACTTTATTTTCAAATATGATTAATTTGAGTTGAATTTGAACTGAAATTACTCATCAGTAATTGAACTAAACTTAACCTGAAACACTTATCTATGAGTTTTAATCAACTTAGAACTAATGTTTGTTTGCTTAAAGATCTTTGTAAGTGTCAACTACTAAAGTGTTTTAGTTACTACTGCTGACCAGAAACTTCAACAACAGCAATTATAATCACAACAGTGATGACAACAAATATACTGTAACACTTTCATAACATACAAGTTCTTGTGAATGTAAAAAAAAGTCAAGCATGTGATGTAATTTGATTATGTGATGTTATACTTAAGGCTTTATTCTTTTAATAACAAGATCAGTGGTGAAAAAACCCAGTATTTTTTTTGATAAAAAGGCAAAGTTAGGTTCACACTATCAATGCAGATGCAGATGCAGATGCAAAACCTTTTCATGTTTATTGTTGAAAATCTTAATTTAAAAACATAAATGCACAACTTGATGGAAGCATATAAAAATTATTTGACATACTTGAGTTTTCCTGCATCATTAATAACTGTTATAAAGTAAAAATTACATGCTTGCAACTGATGCATTTTCAACCAGGCTTAATATGAATCTGAGTTATTGTTACCTGACATGTCTTGCCACATTGCAGTGTTGCCAGACATTGTCTGGTGACCTATTGAAAATTATTTCAAGGCCTGTATATAGTACCACATAACTTTATGTAAAGTAATAAGGTATAAGTGTACACAAGTATCTTGACCTAAGCATATAAATGAAGAAATTCTATTTATCTGATTTGCTTTTTTATTTGGCTTCCAACCAGGTTTTAAACCTCAAGAGCAAATACACCAAAAAAAGGTTGTATGCCATTTGGTATGAGAAGAAAGTTAAGACAGAAACTGTTGCCAGCTGTGATAAATGTTGAGGAAAAGCTAGGTAGGTCAGCATAAAGGGAAGATCTGTTATTGGTTCAAGGGTTTTCACAAGAAAAAGAAGAGATGAGTTATGGTGCCAGGTGTAACAACCTTGATCAAATTATGTTTTTATATCTGGCAAATACATGGGTTAGAGTTTGTAGGGAGAGGCAAAATGAACAATTTGGGATTGACCAAGATTGTAGTTGTAGAGGGCTTTTTTTACATGCAAGAGAATTGTTAAGATATCTGAAAGTTTTGGGAATATTGCTTTGTACTTTAGATCATAGAGGATCTAGCCATTGGGAGAAAATGGTCAAAGATAAAAGAATAAACAAAATCCTGGGATGTAACTTGAATTTTGAGATTGCATTTATGGTTGGGTCTGATGGCTTTTAGGTACCCATTTGGCATTTTGATGAGTATCATAGTGAATGTTCTTGCCATTGCAACTATTTTCCATTAAGATATTATGTTTTTACTGAGTTCTTACAGTGTGAATGTTTGACAATGAGTTACTTTTGCAGGGTTGGAGCAAACACCATCTTTTCAATAGCCCATTGAATTGGTAATCCATTGGGCTTTGCCTGGATGGTTTCAAATAAAAAACTCTTCACCAGTATACCTCCACTCAAACACCTTCTTATTTTGTATTTGTATAAGTAAAGCCCAACCAGTATGTTTGTTTCATATACTAGTTCTTAAGAGAAAGAAATGTGAAACGTAATATACTATAGTTGGTACAGCCTGGGAAGGATGGTGCCCCAAACAGATGAACTTTCATTCTGAACTCTAGAACTTGTTTCTCAGTATCGCCCTCCTCCACCATAAGAGCCTCAGAAGATATCTGTCATATGGCCTCACCAAAAACTGATTAAACATGTCTGTATCACACATTATGGTCAGAGAATGCTCTCTTGAATGGCATAAAGCTCTTACAAGCAATTTGTCAAATCTAGACCAGTAAGAAGGTTTTCATTGAGTGTATCATTACCATCACTTGCAGAACAATCAAATATAGTACATATTTTATTGACTCCTGAGCATGATATATACCATGGTTGGGAATGTACCATGCATTGCCCTCTTTTCCATAATATCTTACTCATTTGGCTTCTCACCTTTCAAAGAGGTCCTTCATGAAGTACTTGTAATGACGGTGGTTCTTGGTATTGTTTATCCTCCACTTTAAATGGTTAAGACATAATAGTGGCATAAATTTGTTGTTTTGCAAATTTGGTATTCAATTCAATGGGAGTGGCATTTCTAGATGCTTATCTTCATTGATGCAAATGCAATTTTCTAAAATGTTTAGAAAGTGGATATTGTTTTGTGAAACCTTGCTGTCATTAAAACTATCATTTGGAAAATCTTTCTTATGCACCTTGGTTACTTCCTTTAGGGAGCATGTTGGTAATTCTTTTGTTTGTATATGTACCATTGTACAATACCAGAGCCTATTAACATTTGTCATGTCAGTATATATTGGTATTCTATATATATCTGTATACTATATATATATATCAGTATACTCTATGTATATATTGTACATGATAGAGTATAAAACAAGAACTTATGTATTGGTTATTGTTTTTTTATAGTTATTATGGCTAATAGAAAATTGATCAATTTTTCAATTATTTCATTGATAGTCAATGAAAGCATCCAAAAATGAACCCTTCTTGCAAGACCAAGTATGCTGACATGGCTGCTTCTCAAGACCTGAGGCACTGGAGCTACACCATTCATCTTCAGCTCCTTTAGTATCAAATATTTGATCATTATCCAGACAAAGGACTGTGATGTTTGATACATATTTACTATGACTCCCAGCTGAATTGTGGCTCAGATTTGTTTTCTTATCAGCTAAATATGAAAGTCCTGTATGGCATCATTTAACAGGGCTGGAGATTTCTGTCCCACATATGTTTTATGATAAAGAGGTATTCTATTCCATCTTCAAAAAAACTATTAAACCACTGGTCAGAATACTTGAAGATATTCTGATTCAAGATATTCTTGAAGATATTCTGGTTGGATATTCTTCATTCATATTCTCTCTGGCTTTTGAGTAAGCGACCATTTTCACCATTTTCCCTTGTTTTACCAGTTCTTGGTGGTGTTTCACTAGCTTATCTTCCATTCATCATCACCATCATTTGTTTTGCATGTCATGTTCCCCACAAAGGGGGTTGCATGTGGTGATAACATGCCTTAAGATTCTTGGGAAATATGCTGTGTAACCATGTTCATTCATACCCTTTCGTTTTTGTTTTCTTATCTTTACTTTGATCCATGTTTGAACTTGTTTACAGTCAACATTAAAGTGATTAGATGTTTGTAACGCATTTTAATTATTTGAGTAGAACTGCTGGACAACTAAAAATTGAATTGATGAGAAAAGCCTTTTTGGGTCTACTTTGTACTAATGACAGCATCGACCATTTTTATATCAAGAAGTAAAGTGGGTCTTTTCAAGTAGAAAAAAAGTGCTCAGTTTTCTAAATTGAACTACAAAATCAAACATCTAACACAATTTTTTATCAAACTACAAAATCAAATGTGCAGCAAAATTTTACAATAAATGAAAGTTTATAATTTGTGAAGCGAAACCTTGTGGTACCATTCATGACATTTTGGATGATGATTTCATGACAGTGGAGTCTTCCAGCTTGTCAATCTATTGGCATACTTGACAGTTTTTATTAGTACAGGGTGGTCCATTACAACAAGTAAAGTCAAATGGTGTATTGGCTCATCCACTGAGGTAGCATAGGAGACTTAGTAATGACTTGCAGCAGTTAGGAAGCTTGTGATATTGGGAACTGGAAGATAATTTGCCACGTGAAAATTGTGGTGGGCCTTTATGCATGGTTTGCTGTTAGTTAGTATGCAAGTCGTGATGGGACCACACAGTGAAAGGGCTGAAATGATGAATGAATGCAGGATTTTGTATGGCTTCTAGCACACAAGGTAACCACTTAAATTGTTTTTATTAAGCTTTCCATAGGAGAATCCAGCTAACCATGGCTTATGGTTGTCACACATGATGTTCAGTATTGTGCCAAGTCCATAATTTTTGACAGTACCATCTGTGAGAATCAACAGCTGATCTGGGTGTTTGGGTAAGTGAATTGTTTCTGTTGCATGGAGTAAGTTTTTGACAGCTTAGAATTGGTCTCTCAAGGTATTCATCCAAATGATAGATTCATTGGATTGGTGCCCAGCAACAGCTGACCTAAGAGGACTTAGGTGGTGAGAACATGTGGAATGACATGGAAGAGTATTTTGGTAGGACCTGTGAAGTAGCATAATCCTTTGACAGTTGATGGTGGTTCACAGGTTGACAAAGCTGATATCTGGTTTTGGTAGCAGTTATAGTGCCTTGACACTAGGTCCCGTCCAATATATTGTTGGCTTTGGTGCAACGATGGTCTTGATGGTTATAGTCAGAAGTTATTATGTTAAAGGGGATTGAGGACACATTTCCAGTTATTCATAAGTTCAGAAGGGGAGTTTCTACTTTAGTATAGGTCATCAACCAACTTGGGGTCTATGTCTTCTTGGATCAGGTCTCCTAGGATGGCTAACATGAGTACCTCCAAAGCTGTTTGGAATCCTGACAACCCTATTGCTCTATGGGCATATACATGAACTCCATGGAGTGGTGTCACAGGGTCACTGAGGATTAGAAATTTCTAGCAGCTTAGTTGATGTAGTGTTGAATTTCTAACAGCTTAATTAATGTAGTGTTGAANATATTGTTGGCTTTGGTGCAACGATGGTCTTGATGGTTATAGTCAGAAGTTATTATGTTAAAGGGGATTGAGGACACATTTCCAGTTATTCATAAGTTCAGAAGGGGAGTTTCTACTTTAGTATAGGTCATCAACCAACTTGGGGTCTATGTCTTCTTGGATCAGGTCTCCTAGGATGGCTAACATGAGTACCTCCAAAGCTGTTTGGAATCCTGACAACCCTATTGCTCTATGGGCATATACATGAACTCCATGGAGTCGTGTCACAGGGTCACTGGGGATTAGAAATTTCTAGCAGCTTAATTGATGTAGTGTTGAATCAATAACAGCATTAGGGAGGGCTGTGTTTTATGTATTTGCCAGTTTCTGTAAAGGTAGTGACCATTCTGTTGCCTTCTGAAGACTTTTAAATCAGAAAGGATAGGTTAAGGTATTCATCAATGGTAATTGCTTCACCTTGTCATTTGAAAAGCCAGGTGATTCTAAGTGGTCAAATTCATGTTGTACTTCAACTAAGTTGTTGAATGAGTACTGTGGTAATTACCCTTTGTGTTGAGGTGGCTGTACAGGGCTCCAACAACACCATTCTAACTGGGGAAATGGGTGCTGAATATCTCATTGCAATTGGTGTTTAGCACATAGAATTCTGTTGATTTACCTTACAGTAACATTGAGCAAGGATAAAGAGAGCTGAGGCTGGTATGCAAAGTTGGCTTTTGACCACCCAGTGCAGATTTAGTAGCATTGATTTCAGATATGTCTAGTCAAATAACAGTGGTTGGTTTGAACACAGTGGAGACTTGATCAAAATGTTCATTGCCATTTAAGTGAAACTGTCTTGCTTTATAATTTGTGAATGCTAATCTGTCCATCAACAGCTTGTATGATGTTTGGGCTGGGCCAGCTGAACAAGGTTTTGGTGGGGGTGCATAGTTCTAATGCAACATCTTCACTGGTATTTAGTGGGACTGGAACTTCAATAAATTCATATGGTAGGATGGTGGTATGTCCTAGGACATGGAGAATATGGGCGATACAGGCAGAGGATAATACACTGTCTGGTTATGAGTTGTTGTAGTGCAGTATGGTACCATCATGAAAGATGACTTGTTATTTGACAGTGCAGATGGTAACAATGTTGAGCTTGATAGAGGGTACACCAGCAAGGATGTCAGTATTAAGATTTTCAACAGATTAATGCTTTAAGAAAAAAATTGTGTTTGGCATGTGGAAATGTAAGGTTAGTTTCACCATATTCACATATAATGTTGCCTTTGTCATGAAACAGTGTTTAGGCTTGTTTCATTTGGGGTCCATGGGCCTGTTTGGATAGTTTGCTGCATGGTTGCAGCTGCATATTGACTGTTAGGTAAAGGGTTGTTGTTTTCTGGATAATTGCATGACACATGCTCCTTAATATAGTGCAGTTCACTAAGTAAGGCATCAAGAGCTTTTGAAATTTCTGGTTTAATAGATGCAAGTGCTTTGAATGATGTTTGATAAGGTATCACTGCTTAACTATTCTGGGTATGTCTGGATGAGTGAGTTTTAAGCATAATTAAAAAAATATGTATTAAGGGTGGATGTTAACTTTTCTTGTTCAGTGGGTGGCTCACCATGATGGGTAATGCCACCTGTTTGGGTCAGTAATTTGTCTTCATTGAATGCCATAACATATTGGTAAACACTGCCTGCCTTTCATTTACTCTGATTTCAGGTAAATCAAGGCCATTGCCTTGATTTATGATGACCATATGGCCATCACTCAACTGAAAGCCATAGTGAGCATGGGTAGTTTGCAAATGGAATCAATTGGCATAGAATTTCTAATAGTAGTGTTATGGGAAATGACAGGGCAATAATTTGTGATCTGCCTTTGGATGAATTTTGTGTAAGTTACTCTTTGAGAAGAAGTTTTCAAAGTCTCAGTTTCTACATCATCAGTAAATACACTATCTGGTTTGATATGAATTTTCTTTTGGTAAGAGATTTTGTTCAGCGAAAAAGGTGAAAAGTTTGGATCTATAGATACTAAATATTTCAAATTTTCTTTCCAATTCTCTAAACTGTTGATAGGTTACACTTCAGTTAGCATCCATTGTTTTGGTGTGCATTTGGGTAGAATAACTTTAAAGTTTCATTCCAGCATCAGGTAAAAAACTAGGTCCCCTGCACAATGGTTGTGAATGTCTGTAGCAGGATAAATGTGTGACAAGGAAATAATTCCTTCATCATGGTAAGTTAACATCCTCCACAGATACAGAAGATAAAGAATAAACAGTTGCTCCAACACAATCTAAGTAAATGTGAGTTCAGTTGGGACAGTCAGTAAATACAACAGCCAATGTGTCTATGTGTACACAGGTTACCATTACAGTTCAAATTGAAACAATCTGACAAAGTGAGGGTTTGTTTGTGTGTTGCCAGGAAAAACTACTTTAGCTATCAACTTCCTTGTTTTCAAGATCAGTGATAGTATCATTGTTCTCCTTCCATTTGGTATTTTTAAGTCTTTTCTTTTCTTTTGCACAGAGTAGTAGAAACAATCACTTTCTGTTGTTTTCAGTTTTATTTTGATTCAAATAGCATTTTTTAGGACTTGCAATATTTTGGTTGAAATATAACTTGTGTAAAAGTCATTGTTATTATTTGGCAGAATGCACATGTTCATTTATTTGAAAAGGAGTGTGGCAAGCTTGGAATCATCAAAGGCCTTCACACATGGGAACTAATGGCTTCATCCTCCATATGACATTAACATTATGTTGATAGGATAGAGAAAGGGTATTAATTGGAAAGGTGGGTCCTTTTAGAGGTGGAATCCAGTTGGGAATAGAAATGTGTCTGAATGAAGAAATGGGTGAAAGTTACTTAGAATATATTATAAGCACTGATATTTGGTGAAGGAAAGAGAAAAAAAGATGTATCTTTATTAATGGTATTCTTATATAACCCCAAGAGATTTTGTAAGACATTCATTGTTGTTAATCATGTTGTTAGTTGTTCCCTGCAAGACTGGTCTCTTGCACTCTTTTTTCCTGTATCATCAGAAGCAAAAATTTAATAGATGACATATTAAATTTTAATAACAAGTGTCATTTTTTATTCCTTAACCATACTTTTCTCATTAACATTTGAAAAATAATTAGTCATTTATGTTTTTGATCCATTCCATGATTGTTTTTCAAATAGTGAAAAATAATAAAAAACATTTTCTGACAATTTCACAGTTGAATTGACAGATTTTAAATCAATGGGGTACACATTAAAGAAATCAGGTCTGAAATTTTTGTTTGTAATAATTAATTGAATTGTAGTTTTGGTAGACAAATTCCTCCTTGTTTTGGTAGACTTTAGATCAGTTGATGGCAACAGCAATTCCTCATTTAAATCAGTGTTGTTATAAACAATGGTGAAACCCATTTCAAATTGCTCACATAAATCAACATTTAGATTATCAATAACCCTGTATTTATTCTGGTGGTGTTTAAAACCCTATTTTCCCATAGAAACATTTAGTCACATGTGTTAATGACAGTGCTAATATTGTCACTTTTGTTAGCCACCAGCACTTTGTTTTCACTTGATCTATATCAGTTTGTTGTTGGCTACATTTTTCCGCATCCAAGTATATTAGGTTAAACCAACAAAGTTGACTTCACAAAGGATAGAACGAAATATTAAGATACCCCCAAAATAATTAAACAAATATAAGTCAACCAAATCTTCACTTTGTAAAAGAAAATAAGCCTTCAATAAGACTAAAATAAGCCCTATCAAAAATATTTTGGAAGGGTTTTTTTAGTCCATGGAGGTTTAAATATTATAAGTGCTTTTTCATTTCCAATGTGTTGTGTGATATAAGAGATTCATAGCATTAAAGAGTCAGGACGTTTTTATAGCCACAATCAAATTCTAATAGCGGAAAGTATATGAATTGGTTTTCTAATTTTTTTAGTATTTATTGTCAATATGAGAATAGGGGTACTTACACAAAGCAGAACCATAACAAATTAATTAAGAACAATTTCAATTGCAACAGCCCACCTTGTAGAGGAAAACAAATAACAGTAGTCATTAGATGAATCTGAACTTCAGTTAGTATTGTACTTTGTTATATATTGTTATGTAGGTATTTCAAGACTATTTTGTGACTTACATTTCATTGACTTATGATAAATTTTGCCAAGAATAGCATGTTTAATGTTGCATTAATGATATATCCACCACTGGTTTAGTTATACAGTTTGTTCATTCTGTTTGTATGATTTCAGAATGCAAGATCATTTTAAGAGTTGGCAATACAAACCTGAATCAAAAAACATAAATGTGTTATCATGTAGTCATAAAGTATGAGGATTATGAAATGCATGGTCATGGTATTTGAGTGGTATTCAAATCTCACATCCAGATCTTGTGTAATACATGTTTGTTGTTCTTTGTGTATTTTCACTGTCTTGAATAGTGTTTAAAAGGAGTATCATGGAGCTCAGATAATGATGTTAAGGTGTCATTATTATCAATCTCAGGGACGAGAACAAAGTATTCCTTGATTTTCAAAAGGTGTCTGCAATTTTGACAGTGAATTCTTTGATTCTCTTGATGATCCTGGTCCTTTAGTAGGAACAGTAATCTGTGCTCTCTTGTTCTATCCTATTTTAATCAATAAGTCTTATTGTTTCATCTTGAAGTAATTGGGTTGATGTCTTAGACAGCCTTCATATTCCTGTGGTGATTTGTTGATCTTGGGGTTGGGGTGGATGATTTTTATTTAATATTGCATTTGAACAAATGTAATTCTGTTTATGCCATATAAGTACACCAGTACCTTGCAGGCACAGTAAAGCCAAGACAATATCTGATTGTTTCTGTTGCTTTTTTAATAGTTTGTTTGTGATTTATATTAGCTATTCAAACAGACCATCAGACTTAATGGTTAAGACTAGAAATTGTGTAAGTAAAACTCAAATTTCTTTCAGATTTAGCAAACTGATAGATAGAAAATTGTGGACCAATTTAGGGTGAAAATAAAGTGGGGTTCCCCAGCAACTTAACATTTCTGTTAGACAAAAAATGACAGTACCAAAGTTTCATTTTATTGAGATAATTAAAAAAAATGTGAATGATATTGCAAAACAACCAGGTAATCCTTTCTATAAAGACTAAAGAGATCTAATATTTATGAGACATGGCATTATGGCAGGTCAGTAAATAGATTTGCATGCATTTTCCTTGGATTTTTGCATACCTAAATGCTCTTGTTATAGATTTTTATTTATTTTATCTTAGAGTGACCTTGGGATATTGTTGTGCTTGTCTTTGAGGAGAAGCCCAGCATAGTAGGAGATGTATGTTTGTATTTATTTGCCACTAACAAAAAATACAAATGTTCAAAGGTAAATGTTAAAAACCTAATATATGATGTTATCCAAAATAATTAAAAAATAAGAGTAAACAGAAACAAAAAAGAACAAAACAAACACACAGGACAGTAATCTAGAAAAACGGTGGCAGGGGTAGCATAATACAGATCACAAAGACCTTATTTTCATTATGGCCCCTTGTAGCATAAATGGACATGTAACATATAACAGGAGACAGACATTGAACAGCCCTATATCTATAACAATCTACAATTTACAATTTCAGAGCATTTAGAGAAGTAGGGTTTGAGATCAAATGGAATATGGCTGAGTAATGACCAACCATTATTAATGTAGTTTCCGAGTAGTTTCTGGAGGATAAGGTCCTTTTGTACTTTTATTTGGAGTTCTGCCCAATGTTGGCTTCTTAGAAGCTGTCAGATCACAGTTTATTTAAACATATTTGTGCCTGATGGACATAGTTTTGCTGTCTAATCAGGAAGATATGGTCTAATGTGAGCAGCTGCAGTAACAGTTTTCCCACCTGTAAATACAATTAAAACTATTTTTGGACATAAAGCATCAATTGTTCTGCCTACAGCTTATGTAATTGAGTTGGGAAGTATATCTTTAAGGGGAAGGTGATCATTAGGTAAGATGAACTTACCACCATTGATGTAATGTACCTTTGGAACACTTTACACAGATGTGGCTTAATAGTGCAACTGCACTGCAACCAAGAGTTCTGGGTTCAGTGATTGATTATGAAAAACTATTACAAATATTCAAAATATGGAGCATACTTCAAAGAGATATTGAAATCATCATCTTATGATTGCACTGGTCTGTGAAGGTTTAAAGGTCAAGCATGTGATAGCTGATTCTAGGGTAGTCTGCTGTAAAATCCAAAAATCATACTCATTTTGTCCAATCAGGTCAAGTTTTTGAGATTTGAGGTTGTAAAAGAGTTGCTATTAGTGCCCTTTAGTACTATTTATTACCTTAAGTTTGGATTTAGTGCATCACAAAAAGCATACATTTTATCTAAAAAACTTCAGAAAGTGAAGATTATACATTACACAATGGCTAATCATGGATGAAGGGCCTTTTTAGTGACTTTATTCTGTGCTAAGTAGCCACTATGTCTTGTTTAAAAGACCAGCAGTAGTCTGCATGGAAGTTCATATCTCACCAGTCTTGGTAGCATTCTTTCATGACACAAATGCCCTGGTGGAAGTGCTCTCCCTGTTCCTCATTTAAGTCTTCACAGTTCCGGGTTGAATAGTCCAAGTGAGACTGTAGAGAGTACATTTTAATTGACATGCAAGCCTCTGATTTTTTGAAGTTCTTCAGGAGTTTGTTGACTTCCTTCTCATATTCTGGTTGTTTCCAAGAAGGTTATAGTTACTGACTTAAGCAACAGCCAAGCAGATAGCTCACCTGCACTCAGGACATCATCAAACATTGAATCCTTCATCCTGTATCTGAGGCTCAAAAAATGCCAGCCTTAAGCTTTTCAAAGCTTATCTAAGAAAACCTCTGCTGAAGGAAAGAAAACCTTCTGCCTTCCCAGTCCATTGCCTTTGAAAAGTTCTTCACAAGTTCCAGTTTGATATGAAAGGGTGGAAGTAATTCCTTGTTTAGTTCAACAAGATTGTGAGACTGAACATTATGTAAATCAGGTTCCAGTCCTTGTCCCATTCTTGTCTGATATAATGTTGATCATCAGCCTCCCTGGCCCCAAATCACAAAAAGCATGGATACTTTGTGTACCCATGGTGCGATCCTAAAACCAATCCAACAATGGTAGCTCAGAACAGACGGCAACTGATCCATGTTGTTGTGGGTTTCTTTCATTTGCACAGAGTGAGCAATTTGAATAAAAAAGTATTTATTTCCATTATGCAGGAGAACTGCCTTGAGAGTTCTGCTGGATGAGTCAATGAAAAGTCTCCATTCTGTGCCAACATTGTTGATTTGATGAAATCAATGGGTATGGACTATTGATTTCATCAAATCATCAATGTTGTTTCAGTAAACCAATTGCAAGTCCCACTTGGTTGTGAAGGACTGTTGAAATTCTTTTTCACACTCTTGATACCAGAAAATGTTGTTCCAGGTGCCAGCAAATTGTTCTCTTGAAGATGAGAACCCAGAAGCTGTGCTGATACCTTTGAGAGATTTCAGTCTCATGTCAGGTCATTGAGATCTCCTTGCATTAGAGACACTGGCTGATCATTCTCTTCTGGCATGTATTCTTCACCCTCTGTTTTGTCATTTGTGTTATCAGATTCCAATTCAGAGCTAGATTCCATTGCAACATCTGGCTGAGGAACAGGTAGGTCTGGACCATGAAAAACTGGTCTTTTGGCAGATGGAACATCAGGATACTCAACACCTTGCTTGTTCTTGTGATTGATTCCATGAAGATTATTCATGCCAAAATAACAGTCTGCCACATTATCTTTACCCTCTCTTCACACTACAGGAACAGCAAATGGCATAATTTCCTTTTGTAATTTCTCCAATCATGCAAGTTCTCAATACATGTTTTGCATTTATCATGGGGTGCAAATGGCTTTCCCTGGTCTCCAAGCTTACCTCTACAGTAAGCATGATACCCCTTCTTCACAAAATCAGTTATTTTTCCAAGGCAACCATGAAGAATCACATTACTACATATATAACAGAACCTGTCAGGATGATTTGTAAATTTGCAATCCATTCTCTCTTGACCTTAAATACTAATTAAAAACACTATGATTTCAAGTCACACTGACTGGAGTTCATCCATGCTAAACAATAAATGGCCATCCAGTTGTAAACAGAAAATGTTTCAGACTGAGGCTGCTCCAGTTTCGTTTTCTATATAAAAACAAAGATTGGGCTACAGCCCTGTTTTTCTTGAACTGAATACTGTTCAATGGTCAAAACATGCTCTAATCATCTCTCAAAAACTTGACCTGATCAAAGAAAATGGATGGTATTTTTGGATTTAGTACATTAACAAATACACAAATCAGTTGAAAAACCTTCCTTTGAAAAAAGATTTTTAATGCAGGCCAGTGTTACACATGTAATAGAAGTAATGAAAGTAAGTGAGTATTGCCTGTTTCACATTTACAATTATGAATTTGTTTTTATTGCAACAAATAAGCCCTGTGCACATATTCCAAAAACCATTTGACTGGCTCTTACAAGTACTACTGTTTCACTCATACAAAGAGCAAGTTTCCTCATTCCATATTTATATGGTGACACTTTTTTAATTGACCATTTTAAGGCAAATGGTTTGTTAGTCTCTGAGTTTCCAAATGTATTTAACAGACACACACACATGCACACATCTACAGACACACACATGCACACATCTAGACACACACATCCATTTGTATATATATATATATATATGTGTGTATGTATGTGTGTATGAGGTAGAAGACCCAGATGGGGTAAAGATGTGAACCACAAAGAGGAGGATCCCCGGATAAAGTGGGAATTAAATTTTGTGGTGGAAGTAAGTTAAGGATTGAGGTAATTGAAAAAACTTGGGCTGGTTTAATTAGAAAGCACCTTGGAGAAACTGATTTCAATTTAGCATTTGGAGGTAAAGGGAGGTATGGCATAGACTTTTGGCAAACCTCAAAATAGTAGGGAACTGTGCCACATTAAAAAATTAATAGTTCTGTTATTCTATATTTTCTCAATTACTCAAAAATGTAAAATTTAACACATTTACACTTATTTAATGTTCAAAACTACAAAGAAAAAAGGATATATGGGTTACTTTAAAGTTTTTAATGTTATATGCTTTTTTTCTATTGGTTTGCTATACTTATAGAGGATGGGTATATTTCTGCCAAGAAACAATAAAAATTTGATGGAATGTGTTTCACTACTGTCAGTATTGGATGCAAAACTTACTCAATTATTGCTTAAATTATTATTATTATTATTATTATTATTATTATTATTATTATTATTGAGTGGTTACACACCATCTAGTGATGGATGGGTGAAAAACCCACATTCAGTGCCCAACAACAAGCCAGGAAAGTTGAATGCAGGCACATGTACTGTAGCCACAAGAGTGAGATAAAATAACCAAATAAAAATGGAAACATCACTTCAACCTTGCAAGTGGCGCCTCACCAACCGTGAGGAACGGCACCTTGCTCAAGCAGTTGTTGTTGTATGACAACAACTCATGACTACAGCACTCCCCACTCCTAGCCTGATAGCTGACAATACATGGAGAGATGTCTTAGTACTAGCACTAAGTCTGGTATTGCANGAATGAAATGCGTGAGCTATCAGCTCAAAGATTATCTGTTCAAGTTAGGAATATAAGAACAAAAAGCATCTTATCGACAGTTGAGAGAGAGGAAATTGAAAGTAGTGTGACTGGTGATAGTATCAACACACTCACTGCCCCTATGCACCATGAAACAGTAGAAATAGTAGAGTTACCGAGTGAAGAGGAAGATTCAACAATGATACCGGAGACTGTTTCCATGCCATACCCTGTCGTTGTATCTGAAGTTGCTAAATCAGGCTTTCAACCACTAGTTTATCTTAAGAAACTAGACACATTTAAAACTCCTGAAGGGATACGAGCTCTAACAAAGCTCAAAAAGGAAACGCTAAAATGGCTAAGAGAAATCTTTTATCAAAATTCAGTGCCTGAGGTACCTTCAGTGAAAAATGTGAACTGGAAAAAAGTTAAGGAAGAGCTTGTGAATGTTAATGGTGTAATTCATAATATCGAGACCAATGATATTAGTAGTACACAGAAACTCTTGGTTAGTTCAGCTTTCTTAGTTACTGAAAGATTAGGTGTAAAAAAGAAAGGCGTTGGAGTGAAAAAAGAAAAGGAACCATTCTGGAAAAAGAGAGTTTAAAAGAGCATCACAGAGTGGCGTAAAATCCTATGTACCTTAACAGAAGTGAAAAATAAAAAGCATGCCCTCACTACCAAAGAAAAATTCCTCATGAATAGGAAATATCAACTAGATGAAAAAGGGTACAACAATGTTATTAGCTTTCTAAAAGTTAAAATTCACAATGGAAGTTTAACTTTTTTTATTATTATTATTATTATTATTATTATTATTAAATGTTTGACTTTGTATACAACTTCAGTAAAATAATACTGCTATCCTTGTTGGACCAAGAAGATAAAAAAAAAATCTGTTAAAATCATTTTTAAAAAGTAGCATTTTTGAACATTGCTTTAAAAGTGGTAAAGTTTTCAACCTTCCTTTTTTCCAAAGGAAGTTGGTTGTAAAGTTTTCCCCCAATACTAAAAAAAACTTTTTTGCCTAGTTCCAATCTCATTTTCGGAATTTTTAATAACAGTCCCTGATTTCTCTCATTCTCAGCATGTTCATTTATCTGAAAATGATCCTTTAGAGGTGTACAAACATAATCAATGTTGGGATATATTGTATTTGTTTCATTATAGAACACAATTTGTAATCTGAATCTTTTATGGTTTTGAATAATTAGTCTTTTTTAATAAGAATGTGAGTTTGATATGAAAGAGTGAGAAAGCAATGTACCCCACCTCCTCACCCACACTTTCTTACAGGTCATTAACAGCCTCTTTGCACAGGTGTGATACAGAAACATGACCATATTACTCAATACACACAGCTTGTCAAAGTTATCTGCTGTCAAAAGTAACACTGTTGAGTATAAAATGCTGTTTTGGGCTTGTTTATAGTTGACTGTCATTTCTGTGATGCTTATGTCTTTCTCTTCAACTTCCAAAATGTATTACCAGTTTGTTTATATCTGTATGCAAGTAACACTTTTAGCTGCTATTTTTTGGTATTTTTACCCACTCATTAAAAAAATTAGATATGACATAAATAGCAGATATTGTCTTTTTACTAAATAATGTATGTTTTGTTTAGTTGGCTTATTGTGTACCATTCTGTAAGCTCTATGAAATGCAATTAATTCTGTATACAGAATCTAAAGACTAATATTGAATAACAAGTCTAGACCAGGTAATGGCATCACCCCCATTGGGACTTACAACCAACTGATTTATACCACAAGAAGGTGGTTGGGTTTATTTGAGACACTAAATGTAGGAGGGTTTCCTGACATGCTGAACCCCAATGTCTTGATCATGAGGCAGTCAGTTTGTTCCTGAAGGACACCAAGCTAATAATTCAAGAATTTTTGACCATGGAAGAATTTTTAGACAGTAAAGACATATTTAGACCTAGGAGACAAAGATCTTAAGAACATATTGCATTACTGTATAAAGCTGCATAGTTAAGTTGTTGTTTTTTTGACTACAGGAAAAAGTGATCCCATATCCTGAAGCATTAGATGAAGAACAAAGAGAAATTCTTGACTCTATGGTGGAACCAGTAGAAAGATTTTTTACTGAAAAAGGTGAGGTTTTAATAATATTTTTTTATATTCGATACTGACCATTTTTGAAAATGCACTTGTGCTGAAACAGATGAGATACCAGAGTGGTCTGGTCATGGCTATTTTATATCATCAAAGACCTTAAAATGAAAAATATTTGTGAATTTGGATTTTAGTTATTGTTTTGCCATATTTTAACTAGATGCTTTTGAGGTGGTTTTCATGCAAAGACTTCTGGACAAGGATTTTTAGTTTTTGAGACAAGTCTTTACCTTTTTGAATATGATAAAAAAAGTTCTGTGAATTTTCACTCTAAAATTAGTTTTACATTCCCTTTATTCACACTAACAATAGTGGAAAATTGGCTGCTGCTATAAAGCTTAGTGCAGTAGAAGCTGAGTGGTTAAATTGACAGGTTGCTATGCAAGAGGATTGGATTGTGAGTGAAACCCTAGCCACATCCTAGGAAATATACTACACCTAATTTGTGTCTCTGATAACAAAGTAGCATGCTACTGAATTTTTACTTATTTTTGGAGATGGAATAGAGAAAAGGAAGAAATCAATTTGTGTTTTTTCTTACACGTCATGTAACTATTTCAACATAGGTATTTTGATTTTTTGCTGCAGAGTAAACTTTTTATCTATATTAATGTACAAGCAACAAAATGTACACCAGTGTTTGGCAATATAAGGTAATTGACATAATTGGTAGTGTGTAAAGGAATCATCAATGTGACCAAGTAACAAAGCATCAACTCCAAAACTTAGATAGGGAACACTTCCCCTCCACTTTAGGTATTAGTTAGATTCCAAGGCCCTAGGTGAAATGGAGTTAAGAAGTTCTGATAATCTTTAAGGAACAGTTTTTTTAAGGCTACATGTTTCTGTTTGCTGACCTTTTGCACAATTATTGTTTGACTATAATCAAGATAGATGTATACATAGGGCAGAAAAGCACCTAATTTTAAACCAACTAATTTTTAAAAAATAACGATTCTTATTTCCTGAGCATGTACACACAGAATTAATTCCACAAACCTGTGAGGCAGGTGAAAAGTCTGGTTCAGCTGATAACTGCAGCAAAAAGCTGCGGTATAAACAATATAGCTATCCTGTTTTGCAGAACACTTAGTGGTAGTGGCCTAAGCCACTTTTTTATTAATACATTTGCCAGTTTATAATCCCAAAAGGAAATAGGAATTTAACTAATCATTGTGGTATGTATTGTACCAACTGACAATTTTCTTTGATGGTAGAAAATGTTAGGTAACCAAATAATTTTTATATTTGGAGACATAAGGTGGACTGTAGTGCACTGGATCTGATTGTTTTGTTAAGATAGATAATCGAGCTATTCATGTGAAGGTTGATGCAAAAGCAGGTAAAATAACACTAATTGGGCTTAAGGAGACATACATTACAGAAGGTTAGAGTAAATTATATGAAGAATTTCGAAGCTATAATGGCTCACCATCATCATTATAATGATGATGATGATAATGATAATAATAATAATAATAATAATAATAATAATAATAATAATAATAACTTAGACCATATTGTTTCCAAGTGATGTGGTTGGCTGGTAAGTAAGAATATAATCTGGTGGCATAACGAAGTACTTTAGGCATTGGTCTACATCAGTGGCATTTCAGAGTTTTCCAGTACTGAATCACTGCAGGTTGAATAATAGACAACCCATAGTCAAACCCAGTCTTATTTCAGGTAAAGAAATCAACAGCTGCAGTGGGTTTTATAAGTTTCATGGCTGAAGTATCTTTGCTAGCCTGGGTACTAACCTATTCTTTGGCCTAACCTGACTGTTGCTGAATGTTTATTATATATATATAAGAGAGAGAGAGAGAGAGAGAGAGAGAGAGAGAGAGAGAGAGAGAGAGAGAGAGAGAGAAA
>RDPX01000137.1:1641453-1661453 GCA_003991215.1 Morbakka virulenta | reverse complement strand
ATCTATTAGTGTCACTTTTAAGCTCTATCATTCTTTGTAAAAGTCATTTTGGACTCAACTTCCAGCTACCTACCACAGACCTTTTACAGTGTCAAACTGTCGCCCGTAATACCCGTAATGCTGTAAAAAAATGCTAGTCGGGAATATGAAAGACACCTTTGATTTGTGGTTTACATTCCAGTTTTTTAAACGTTAGCGTTGTAAATCTTTTCATCAGTTATTTAGGTATACTTGGTCAATCTTATATTACTTTCAGCGAAATGTGCAAAGAAAACAGACATTGATGGCTTCTTCTCACCAAACTCTCCAATGTAATTATGCAAACTACACACTATATACATGTATTCTCTCGTAGAAAGTATGGGTATACCCTAACACCCATTGTCGTTTTAATAATTTTGTAACTTAAAGATTTAATTTTGTAAAGTAGAGAAGCTAATACAAACTATTTTGAGTAGTGAAGTTTGTAATTGTACTTGTTTGAATATGAAATTTTAAAATTTCCATTTTTGTTTTTAGTGTTGTTATTATTATTATTATTTATTATTATTATTATTATTATTATTATTATTATTTAGTTTTATTTTTTACTAGCGTTATTATTAAAACTATTATTCACATAACCCATATAATATTCTGTTCTTTCACACGCATTAGCATGCGAAGTTCATTTTGACAACACNGCAAAGAAAACAGACATTGATGGCTTCTTCTCACCAAACTCTCCAATGTAATTATGCAAACTACACACTATATACATGTATTCTCTCGTAGAAAGTATGGGTATACCCTAACACCCATTGTCGTTTTAATAATTTTGTAACTTAAAGATTTAATTTTGTAAAGTAGAGAAGCTAATACAAACTATTTTGAGTAGTGAAGTTTGTAATTGTACTTGTTTGAATATGAAATTTTAAAATTTCCATTTTTGTTTTTAGTGTTATTATTATTATTATTATTATTATTATTATTATTTATTATTATTATTATTATTATTATTATTATTTAGTTTTATTTTTTACTAGCGTTATTATTAAAACTATTATTCACATAACCCATATAATATTCTGTTCTTTCACACGCATTAGCATGCGAAGTTCATTTTGACAACACTCCAGTCCCAGTGGAGAACGTTTTGGGAGACGTAGGCGGTGGCTTTAAGGTAATTTTTTTAATCGCTGCTGAAACTGTTTATGTATAGCGTCGTTACTACTTTGCGTGTATGGTATCAATGGAAAAAATGTGGTTTTTATTTGTACTTTAACTCTCTTTGGGCTAACTATCATTGGCAAGTCCTCACTGCTATTTTCCTGTTCATTAGCGATAATCTGAATGGTTTGACTAATTTCAGAATCTATTAACAACATAAAATCAAAACCTTGCTGTAAAGAAATGTGGTACAAGCTTTCCAAATATCCTTTTTGTGTGGTCCTTTCCTAAGGAAACATGTTTAGAGATGTAAACAGGTTTCCAAACTGATTATTAAAGAACTATTTGAAGGGCTGTTTTGCATAATCAACTGGACGGTTTCATTCTGAAGCCAAGTATGAAAAAAAGGTATTACTGTATATAATGCATACTAAGCCGTATGAGACTTTCAAAAATCCCATCTTCCGTCTTTCAGTTTTTTGTAACCATTGCCACATAGCGAAATAGCTACCGTTGAAGAACCGTAAAATGTATTTCTGCACTAGAAGAAAATAGCCATACTTTTAGCATGTTCCAAGAAACAGAAAGCCTAAAACTCCAAACAAGTGTTTTTGAGGAAGAAAACCTGATAAATATTTAGAATTCCGTGTTCTAAATCGATTTAGTAAAACGGATAAATCATTTCTAATTTTCATAGCCACGTCCCCATTAACAATTTCTCGGATATTGAACTAGTGTTATTGGAATCAGTAGGAGTTAAATATTTCTTTTACTGGAAATAACGGCAAAAGGGAGAACATCAGGAGACCCTATGCCAAATTTTATGCCAATTTAATATAGAATTTTGGATACTTGTGATATGTAATCCAATTTTTAAAAATTTTAAAATTAATTTTCAACCGTATCAGGATTCTATATTAAGCAGTAAAGATCGTTCAAAAACGTTCAATTGCTTTCTTTCGAGGACATCGTCAAACCCGCCTTTTCTACTAGGACAGAATGCGCGCAAAAAAAAGAGAGAATTACATTCACAGTTCACAATCTTTGGCAAGAGTATTTAGAGTAGTTTTGGCTAGACATGTAAATACTGTGATTTTATCACCGTCTCTTAGGCTGCTCATCCCTATTTCTCTTTCCATTAACCATATTTCCAAGCATGAACAGCTGATGCCCCAATCCATTCGTTTTATGCGGTAAAACAGGCCACGTGCGTTACTTTTGATTTTAGAGACGATTGGTCTTAAATTAATTGTCTCAGATGTTTAGTTCTGGGATTCTTTACCTGAGCAACCTGCACCCTCAAGAGCCCAATGGACGAGAGGACTTTGAAAAAAGTCAAATAAAAATTTGTTTTCTCCGTTTTAGGTTTCTTCTTCTTAAGCTCTTTGTCCACATTAAGTTTACAAGAACTTACCAGATATTTTGAAGAGTTTATGCCTTGTTACAAGGATCTTCAACATAAGCATTATAAAACACAAGAACATTTGACTTTTTTGTTTACTTACTAAAGAGAGTATTTATTAGGATGTTCTTGAGGTTCCTTTTCTTTTCTTGTACCTCATTTTTTATTTTGAAGAGCAGATCATATCAACCCCGTTTATTTTCTAAGTCAGTAAGGTCTGTTGTTGATCTTCTACTCTTTTCTGTGGTTCACCTCAGAAAAGTCTTTCTTTTGCTTGCTTATGACGTCATTATTTTCTTTTAGGGGTGAAGAATGGCTTTTTCTACTTTTAGTGTAGGCCATTTTACTGTATCCAGAATCAGCAGTGAGTGTATTGTTTATATGAAAACCATGAATGTTGACATTTTGCTGATTTTTGACACTGTTGTTCCTGTTTTGTTTTTTGTTGATGTTTGCCTTTGTGGAACCTAAAAATTATAAATACATTATCCACGACTGAAGTTTACAGAAATACTTAACTTACCAGTGGACGAGAAAAAGTGGTTAACACAATATAGAATATAGTTTTTCAAGCTGGTCTATAAAACAAGCATTCTCCCTTAACTTAAGTGAAGTTTGTTGAGGAACCTACAGCTGCATGTGGATAAATGTCTTGCGAACTTGTTACTTGAGTAAGGCCTGTCTTCAACATATTCTCGAAAAATAATACACCAGGCTCTTTGAAAATGAAAAGAGCCCGTAAGGTTCGTAAAGTAATATTTTTCATGTCTTGTTTTAGTGATTGTAATTTTCTCTCTCACTGGCTAAACGTTGGTCATCCATTGCCAATGTAGAAAAGACTCACCCAGACTAAGACAATTTTTCTTTCACCAAGTTTTTTCTTGTTTTGTTGCTGAGCAATCCACTTACATTTTAGTTACGAAACACATTCACCTTACAGATAGACTCTTCCTAGCCTCATACCCAGTAGTTGTAAATGTTGAAAAGAGATTCGTTTAGCAAGATGCTGTGAAAATAGCCTGATTTAAGAGTTGGACCACAGCCGCATATGAGCCATGCCTATTTAAGATTTAATACCGAAACCAAGGTTGTATAATGACAAGTATGCATTACAGGTTACCTCTTTGTTATGTATGTATAAATGGTTGTGTCAATGCATATACAGTGAAACCCAAAGATGATCCCTAATGTGGATGTTCAGAGAAGGCGTAAGAAATTTTTAGGATGGCGAGGAAGCTTCTGGTTGTTTCACAATTATAGTGTTTTGATGGTACCTTTGGGAGTACTTCTGTTATTAAAAAGAATGAGATTCGTATGGTAGGGAATAGATCGGAAACTGCCTGAGGTTTCAGAAAAAAGCATCACCCCATGTCTACCTCGGATGGGTTGACATTTGAAATCGGGATTTGAAAAGCCATAACGGTATAGAAGTACAATTAATAAAGCTCACTTCCTATCTTCATTTACATTTGAATTTTCATTTTTTTTCAGTTTTTGGTATTTTGGTTTCTACGATTTTTTTAATTTTTAGCATTATACAACCGAAAAACTCTATGTAAAATATAATTTGTGGTGCCATTTTGGCACCTTAGGAAAACAGCATATTAGTGGATCCTTCATTAGCTGATTTTTTGTCATTTTAGGTTGCAATGAACATTTTAAATAGTGGGAGATTTGGTATGGGTGCGGCAGCTGGTGGTGGTCTTCGCAGAGTCATGGGTAAGCCTGTTTTAATCAATGAATAGTTAAAAAATAGGATTTTTTCTTGTGCTTCAAATAGTTGATAGCTAACTAGATATTGCACGTGAAGAAATATATGCCATAGGAGAAAATATTCCCTGATTCCCCATTTTTGAGGGTCGTGACTGAGTTTTTAATCTTGCCTCATATTAAGCAAGTTTGAAATATGTTAATAAACAATGGTTTAAAAATATTGAGGAAAAGAGGAAGTTTGAATTTTGACCCCTTTCAGGGTGGTTTTGCCCTCCCGCTTCTCTCCTTTTTTCAACCTTCCCTTTCTTCTCTCAGCCGTTTCCTTTACCTCGTCACTTTCACTCCTTCCTCTTGTCTTATTTTTGCCCTTTTTTCTTTTCTTTTCAATTGAACCGTATGTAGCGTGTAGACTACCGTCCTTGTGAAATCCAGTGATTACCATCATTAAGTCTTTGGAACTATGAATTTGAGATCTTTGATCATAACAGGAAAGTTAGCCAATATGAAGCTTATAATTAAATAAAAAATTAAACTTAAGAATTTTATGGATTTTAGAACCCAGATGGACTCGTGCTGGATGCTTGAATGATGAAAGTTTTCTACTCTGGAAGAAATTTATTTCTTCATAGAGTAGTGGCTACCCTAGATAGCAATGTATTTTACTTCATATAATCGCAATTCAGGTAAAGCAAATTTGAGGTTTTCTTGATCATGCTTCGGAGAGGTATTTTTCACTTTGTATTTGAATCAATCAATGACAATTCTTGTACTACGGTATTACGTCAACTGAAATAATTGCAATATTTTGACATTTTAACCCCAAGAAAATTATATTTTTTTTGTACAATAATCTTTAGATTCCACAAAGAATCAAAAGTAAAATGAGCATAAACTAATTTTACAAGGCGTCTGTGTTTATCTGGATTCCGTAATTATTAAAAAAATTACAATTGTTCTTTTAAATTTTTGCACACTTGCATACAGCAAAAAGAGCAACTGTTGTGGTCGGGCTGCCTTAAGCTGTTGGATGATATGGTTAAAATGTGTGATTTAAAGATGTTACCGGGTTAAAATTAATCATACTTGCTAGAGAATGGTTGATGATGAATGATGATGAATGATGATGAATGATGTTACCGAGTTAAAATCAACCATACTTGCTAGAGAATGGCCTGAAATTTTCAACAGCAATGTCTGATATGGAAGTTACAAATTAAAAGCCTAGCTGTTCAGGGGTTGCCTGGCGGTGCTTGCGATATATTACTGACAGAAAAATTGGACTATATCTAAACAAATCGTAACTCCCCGGGAGCCGAGGTTGATGTATCTGCTTTGCAAGCTCCAGTTTGCTGAAGAACGAAGACAAGATTCGCAGCCAGATTCACGATGTTGGCTTTCTCCATAAAAAAACGATGCATTGCAGACGGATTGAAGATGCCAATGAAACACTTAAGGGAAGACAGGCTGAAACAGGGTTGTGACTCACAGCCGAGTAGCTGAGGATCAAGGAAGTAAATATTACTTCAAACAACGCGGACTAATTTGAATAAAAGGATCCGTGGATGATCAGAGCGGCTCATCTACCTATGCTAATTTGAATTGGGGCTTACGTACAGACTTTCCATCTGATCATTTAATTAATGTCCAGACGTGTTGCTGATACCACAAGATTCTCTCTGAAAATATTTAAGGAATTCCATTTATTTATGTTGGGGGTAAAAAACGGTCACAAAGCGGCTCACTTTTTCTTGAAACACCCCTATTGTTTTGTTGAAATGTGAAGAAGCAAGCATATTTAAAACCATGTAATTGAAGGAATATAAAGCACGTAAAGTATAAAAGAACTAAACTGAAAAGGATGAGCAGCTTATTTTGGTAAATAAATTTACCTGTACAGTTTATATTTGAGCTTTTACATTACATGTATCGTAAGTACATTCGTCTACTTATTCCTTTAAACTGACTTTAATCATAACGTCAGTACACTTGGAGACCCGATTCCATATTAAATTTTTGCTATACCTTGACCACTGTTGTTGCTAGATACCTGATATATTTTTAACCATCGATAAAAGTATTGTTTGTGGTATTAATTTGATTACACAAGGAAATTGAAATTGTTTTGAGCTTAGTAGCGTTGTTGATAAAGATGGAAATGACGTCAGAGCCATCAGTTAACATTTTGTGTCAAACAATAACATCCAAATCACGTAGTATAAGAATATTCCATGCAGAGACTAGTAGGGTTAGAAGGATTAGTATTAATTCATTCCAAATTCCACCTGCTATCACTTTTGGTTGACAACCTGGGGCTTTATCATCCATGTTCTGTGAAGTATCTAAACAAATTTAAGTTCGCTTGTGAATTAGTTAGGGGTTTTTTTAACATTTTTTAATTTACCAATTATGTCAGTCGAAAACGTTGTAATGTCTGATCTATGCTATCTTTGGACTCTCACTGATATATTTTTGGCTTGTTTCTCTCGGTAAGACCACAGTGAGAAGTATCAGGGACATTGTATTACTATTGTTGGTCTAAAGTTGTATCTCAAATAAACTGCATTTTTCAAAACCAGGTCCAATGTTTGGATTATGGTAAAATTGTTGGCCGATGTTAGTAATTGTGCTGATAATAGTCATTATGTTTATAATGGTAATAATAATGGTAATAGTGGTTCCAGTCATGATGGTGATTATGTTGATATCATCATGGCAGTATTGATGATAGCAGTGAAAACATTTCCCGTCTTTGTATGCCATCGAAAACAAAAGTTTGTTTTGCTTGCGTTTTACATTGTAAAGTATAATTTGTTGTCTTTATGTGCATATGCGTATGTGTGATGGTTCCTGAGTGCGTGCTTGGACGTGTATGTATGTGTGTTTGTATGATTGATAATATTTTCAGGTAGTAAGTACCAGGATGGAGTTCATTACCATATAATATCAGAAACAGGAAGTACTACCAGGTAAGTAGAGAAAAGGAAACATTTGAGTACTGGTTGAATATTTTTGTTTTTATTATTTTTATCAAATATTTGTTTATTGTTTGCACGATTACAGAACAAGCTAGCGACCATGCTGTAAATAGAAAACAATTTGGCTCCTCTCTTTCGGAGTTTGGACTAATTCAGGTAACATACCTTTGTCTTTCTTACAATTATTTCAGTTGAAAGCTAGTATTATTACTTTTTCATATCGATGCTGTTTCTTTAACATCAATACAGTTATGATACGTTTGATTTTTAGTGGTCACAAATTTGAAAATCGCTTTTTGTTCACACCGCCACTAATCAGACATTTTGAAAAAGAAGGAAAATTCAGTGCTAATTTTCTCCTTATTGTTTTAAGATAAAGTATCAAGTAGACGATTTCCATGTGATGAATCAAGATAATTGACTAATTCTCTTTTAAGGACAGCAGGTTTATTATTGGATGTATTGACGCGTAATTGCTGATTGTAGTCAGACAAATTCCTCTTTAGATCGGCTTTCCATTGACGATAATGAGATGTTGTGTATAATGACATTATTACCTCGCTTTTTTTAACTTTAATTACGTTTCACATAGTTACTCAACTAGGATTAATTTTAAAATTTTACAATTAACGAAAGTGAGACTTGAATTTGCGTAAAGATTGTTTTTCACAATGGCATAGAGGAAAACAACATTTTGCCAAGCGAAATTAGAGACGAGGAAACTATACAACAATTTTTTAAAATTTTACGGAATTTTATGACATGATACTATTTTACCCATTTTTAGCACAGGCTATATAAAGCGTCTAACACTAATTGCATTCTGTCGTTTGCACAAAACGTTTATTTAATATATTTTGTAACATATTTCGTAGGGAGAACAGCAATGCTTTTCTTTAACTGAATACCTAATAAGTATTGTTGAATAAATAAATAATATAATAGTATCTCTGTTACTTTCTAGGAAAAGTTTGCCAAAATGGCACTTATTCAATTTGCTACTGAATCAATGGCGTATATGACTACTGCGATGATCGATAACGGAGATAATGATTGTTCTGTTGAAGCTGCTATTTGTAAGGTGAGCATAATACACAGAATGTAAACAGAATTTTAATGTAATCAAGTTTGTTTTAGAATTTTATCTTTTTCCGTGGTCGGGAATACGTAGAGCTGGTGTCTCTTGAAGATACGAATTTTTGAATGACCTGCGACATCTCTGGGAAAAAAGGATATTTAAAAAATTGCTATAGTTACCAATTATTAGAATTGAATCTGTGGAGTAATTCATAAAATAATTAATAAATTTTATAACTAATCGATTAACTATTGATAATTAATGAAAAATAACGGCAATAAAATATCAGTAATTAAAATTTTGATGAAATAATTTAGACTATTAGAATATGGTAACACGCTACCCACATACTACGTTAATAAGGAACCAATCTGTCTCATTTAATACCGTGAGTAAAACTTTTTGGCATTTCATTCACACATACACACACACACACACACAGAGGTACGAAATTTGTATATAACTACTATCGCATTTAGCTTAAACCGTGTTTCCAAGTAAAAACATAAGTGTATGCACACGAATACTGTGTTCTGTTTCCTCATATTGGACCTGTACGGGTTCTAATAGTACCTCCGTTCATAGCAGAGGCCGTTTTAGCCATCTAAGGAGTAAATATCTTATATATATTTTTAAAAATCCATATATCATCAAAGGAATGTTAACAAGGCCTTGTTTTTTTTCGTCAACAATATAATTTCTTATATTTGGCTTGATGCCTGCCCAAGGAATTGTTCTGGAAATTGTTCTGACTCTCTTTAAACACATATTTCAATTGGCTGGCCATCAGGTACTCATGGTCTTCGAGCCCAGGTTGCAGAGTAAATTNTGGGGGGGGGGGGGTGGTCCTGGTATAAATTGTGGTGACTTAGGATGTGTGAACTAGGGGAACAATAGCTATGATAAATCCGCCTTGACAGCGTATCGCGAAAGTTGTGATCCCTGAGAAAGGCGTGCATCACATCCCCCTATTTTCTCCAACCCTATTATAATCTTTTCTCGTCCTCTCGCCACATCTTGCTACTTACCCCCTAGGCTTTTACTCAATTTCTGTGGCCCAGTTACCTTGTTTGTACATCCCTTGGAGGATGTCACTGTAATTTTAAGTAATAGTAAATATCCACTCAACTGTGCAGGTATTCGGCTCGGAAGGCATCTGGGATGGAGTCAATGAAGCCTTGCAGACCGTAGGAGGTACATTTTTTGATTTACCGTTTTAATTTTTGGTCACCATAGAATTTTAGGAAGTAACGTAGTTTGGGAAAATTGAATTACTCATAGAATACGAAATATTTTTTGTTGACATGCTATTTTGTCAAAGTTGTGACAAATAGCAGACGTGGAAGGTCAAAAGGCTTCGATTCCGTTTCAGTGTTTGAAACTAAAGCAGCTTTGAAGTTGATTCCTTCAGGTAATCCTTTCACTGGAGTTTCTCGCTGGAGTTTCTCGCAATCTGCGACTGGAGCCAGCCCAGTCGCAGATTGAATGATTCATATACGTATGACACAAAATTGAAAAATACCGACCATCATAGCCCATGACACCTACTACAGCCACAACCACCAGTACTGTAATCAGGAAAACTGATGAAATGGTTGTTACAGGACGAGTTTTTGTTTTTCGTATACCGGTTATTTTTTTGGTTTGGAAATATTATTTGATGACGAAATGTCAAACAACCCCACATAAGTCCTTAATTTGATATCAACTTGCTCCATGGCCATATGTTGTTACCACTAATTAATGTGCCTTATTGGGTTTCTGCCGAATGTAATTCCAAGAACTCTTGGTATTGGATAAAACGAAATTCTAGAGCAGCTCTTTGTTACTCTGCATGCTTATTTCATTCCATATATTGTAACCTTTATGAAGCTATAAATTTTATACCATTGGATCAATGCAATTATTTCACACAAGTATGTTAGAATTAATGAATAGATTGTGTACCTATTTGACAGCAGACCAATGCATAGTCTTAGAGTGATGGATGTTGTTTCCTGTATGAAAGTTCAAACTTGGTTTTCGCGCCGGGGTTGGGGGAGGGTTGTTACCCTATATTGATAGCGATTTGAAGTGAAAGAAATCGGAGAAACATGTTGTAGTCATCGGAGTTTTGTACCTTAATTTGTCATAAAACCAACGAAACATTTTAGTATTATGGAAATAAATTTCAAACTCCACGTTGTATAAGGTCATGTTTTAATTGCTACATGTTTTCTATTGTTTTTGGCACTTTTTAGTTTTTTGACCTAGATCAGACAACACGAACATTGAAATTTATTGTAGCCCCTTTTGCTGTAGTCTAATCGAGCGTTACTTTTGGTAGAACTTTACGTTTATCAAGATATGGTACCGGTTTTAGAGATTTTAAGGATCGTTCATACTTGTACTAAACAATTTCATTGCGGATAAAAAATTTTAGTGTTTATTCAACAGAAATGTAACCAATTGATTCGACGCAGAATTCTCCAAACTTGTTGGATGGAATCCAGCTTTAAAAGTTTAGGTTATAGATTACAGCATTATTCACTCAAACAGTAGATTTCCACTTGATTTTAGTTGAAATTCTGGTTATTGTTACATTTTTATATGATTTTCCTTGCGGGTTTCCTTTTGAGATTTTAGTCACTCGTTAGATCCATCATTTAGTTGCATGTGTTGGCACAAAAATAATTCACCAGGAAGAGCAACAGATGCTTTTTAAGAGTACAGTGCCTCATTAAGTTTGTGTGACCTTGAATATTTTTTTTTTGACTAAAAATAAATACTAGAAAGTTGAATTCTTTTTGATAGTGAGTCTTTTATTTCTTTCATCAAATATTTCTTTTTGCCACTGTAACTCGATAATTCTAAAAAAACACCCTTGAATTATTGAATTCTGTTCTATTCTAATTTGTTTAAACTATGACAGGCCTTGGATATATGAAAGAATACCCCTATGAGGGAATGATGCGGGATGTGAGGATAATGTTGATATATGAGGTAACGGCTATTTTCGTGTACATTTTACAATATTGCGAGCTTTTTTGACCATTTGGTTGAGTTTTATTTTTCCTTTATAAACGTTAGTCTTCTTCACTCTTAATTGAGTTGTTTGTTTATTTTCTTACATCAAACCCCATTCTTAATCCAGCGTTAGTCTATAAACGTTAGTCTTCTTCACTCTTAATTGAGTTGTTTGTTTATTTTCTTACATTAAACCCCACTCTTGGCACGTGTGCAGTTCTGGCGAAATGACACGTGCAACAGATTTAGAAAAGTATAGAAATTTGTAGTTAAGCTTCTAATTTAGGTAAATGCGCTGTTCTAGAGCAACGTGGAAGAAACCCAAAGGTAGATCCAGACCCAACATAAAATGGGGAGGTTTGTATGTACTCGAAGGCAAATTTATCATTGAAGAGGGTTGCAGTGGCAAGGGGTGATTCGAACACTTTCTAGTTGTAGAAAAAAGGAAGGTTGTTTTGACCCTTAAAATCCTGATCATCACCACAGATGTTCGTTTTAATTTTATTTACTTACTTTATTGAATCTTTCCTGTTGAGCATTCGTGCCAATACTTGTCAAACTTCTGCGGTTCACCATGAAACTTTTGTTTTCTTCCACGTCATTTAAGCTGGTTTTATGCTTCCTGTTGTGAGTGTACGTAAGACAATTTCTAGCATGCCAACGTGCCAATGTGTTGGCTCCCATAGACCTGGATGCGAACCGATCTCATCTGTAATTCTTATACAGTGGCTCAAAACCACTAGTCATTACATTTCGATTTTCACATTCTCATGCTTAAATCTGGTGTATGCTTCTTTAATTACTTTTGCATTGGTGAAATTCAAATCGAGTTCTGTTTGCTCTTTCTGTCAAAATTAGAAAATTATTTGTGGCTTTATGTTGTCTTTCGTAAACGTAGATACTCATTTTTTAAGCTTATGACATTTAAAGAATTTTGTCATTGACCCACTTTGATCCATTTCTAATCTATTATTGTTGTTACTCATTATTCTAATCACGTTGATACTTGCCTATTGCTTTGTATGACCGTGTACTAGTTAAAGTTTTTATTTCCCGTTCCAGATCCTTTCTAAAGTTCTTCCAGTGTGCTTGCTGCTTCTTGTTCTCATTTCTAGAGTAATTTAATACAGTAGTTTCTTTCAACAGACAATTATACTTGATTTTTTAAAATTCATAATTGTTTGATTTAAGGACCGCGTTTTCTATTCTTATTCTTTTAATAGCGCTTCCTTTCCTCCACGTTGCCATTGTGACCCACTGGCACAAACAGTTTGTATGACTTCAAAGAAAATGATATTTATGATTTGCTGTCAAGGGAGAGTCGTATTCCCACACAATGTTAAAGCTTTTCACACTCGTTAGTTACTCTCTTGGCTGGGGGCGTATTTCTCAAATATCTCCCCAATAGCAAACTTGATTTTGACAAGTAAGTTATGATGGTGGAACTACATTCACAGTGGGCTTTCTACACATTTGACTCGCATTTGTTCTCACGATCAAATCAGGGGCGCCATATACAGATTTGGCCGCTCGGCACTTAAGTGAAGGCACCCGCGTAAAAGACCACAAGATGAATGAACTCGCATGGATCTAATTTTGACTTTGAGGAGAAAGTACCATTAATTCCAATAAATACAAACAGTATTTATTCGTAATAAGCAAACGAGATGGGTAGTCGGTATTTGTGGAGTTTTTATTTTTTTGGTTTTCCTCTCTTTTTTGTCTCGAGGGCACGAATGAAATTTTGCGGATGTTAATTGCATTAACTGGGATGCAGTATGCTGGGAAAGAACTACAAAAAGTTGCAAAGTGAGTAAAACTTGGTATTGGTGCTGCATTCTCTCTTACATTAGTGTGTGATGTTTGAAATTCTCTTTTGAGACTTACACGTAAGCGAGAAAAATGTTTACCATGCTCACTATGCCAATGATTCAACTCATTGGGGAATATAGTCTACTGAAGTACAATTTAGTTTACTGTAATATGATACAGAAAAATTTATTTTGTATACTTAAACGTATATTGTAGTGTGACATCTTGTAAGCATATTTATCTTTATTTGTATAGTATACAGTAGTATAGTATAGTGTACTATAGTATAGTATAGTATTGTATAGTATAGTTATTACAGTATAGTATATTAATGTATTGTATATTGTGGTATAGTAATTTATACAGGAATGGATAAGATAGTATAATATATTCTTACCATGGAATTCTTTGGTATAAAAACCATAGCTTTGCATAGGAGAGTGTACCATATTATGGTATATTATACTATATTTAAGTATAGTGTAGTATGAAATAGTGTAATGTAGTATAGTATAGTATAGTATAGTATAGTATAGTATAGTATAGTATAGTACAGTATAGTATAGTACAGTATAGTATAGTACAGTATAGTATAGTACAGTATAGTATAGTACAGTATAATATAGTGAGTGTAGTATAGTACTGTATAGTATAGTGTAGAATAGTGTAGTATAATGTGTAGTATAGTGTAGTTAGGCCTAGTACTTTGTAGCTTAGTATTTGTTCTGCTGAAATTTAAGCCTGGTATGTTGTAGTCTAAGTGTGGTATAGCAGGGGAACTGCTACTAAAGGCAGCCTAATTTTCAACAGCTTACTTTTGACCGAATTTCTGCTCAAACAAAGGCGTGTGTAGGGGAAAGAAAAGCCAGGTTTGATTATAACATAATAATATGGGGCTGTTTTAAGGCCTTACTAAAAGGTATCAACAAAAAACCTCGTCTTCTTAAAGTTTAAAAATTAATACCAAAAGATCTACTTATTGTGATGCCAAATGCTGGCTTTATGTTCATTTTCCTGTTTTGTGGTTGTGATGATCTTCTTTGTTTTGTTTTGCTACAGAGCTCTGAAAAACCCCTTTGCTAACCCTGGACTGCTGGTATCATTTCTTACTGCAAGAATAAAGCACAGCCTCGGTCTCAGTAAAGTTCCTATCGATGGTTTCGAACCTCGTTTGCAGGTGAGGATGAAAGAACCTCTGTTCTTGTATAACTTGCATAATGGATAATATGCCAAGTTTCAACCTTTCTGCTACATTCCCTTACTTCTTTTAACAGAACCCCTTCCACCATGGTTAACTTTTAATTTTTCTCTGCGGGGGGTAATGAAGTTTATACTTTTAAAATGATACGAGATATTTTAACTATTCTGACCATTAACTTCATGCTACCGGGGTTAATGTTTTGAATAATAGTTTATTTTGAAAGCCTACAGTTGAAATCTGAAATAAAGGTTTTATGACAAAGTGTTTTAGCAACAGGTGTTTCGTTGACAAGGCAGCTGGATATAATATATATATATATATATATATATATATATATATAGTGTATAGTTCCTTATTTGACTTACTTAAGAATTTACAGCACAGCAACCAAACTCATCAAAGGATCAATTTTGACATTCATTCAGGGGACATTCCCATGCGTGTACGCTCATTCAAATGACAGAAAAACAAATTATGAGGTATGATCGGGTCCAGAATTGCTACCACTTAAGCTTGTTAAAAACGAAGCGAACTTAACTGACAGAAAGCAGGAATTAGCTATACAAGGTATAATGCTATTAAGTGTTTGGAACTGTGAAGAAGTGAAAGAAAAAAGATTTTAAAAATAAAGAAAAGAGAAGAACCCAAGAGATAAGAGTTAACCGTAGACATTAAAATATTCAAGTCGTGTGATTTGGGAAAGCACTTAGATCCCAAAGAGTTCCACAATCTTGCAGTTCGAGGAAAAAAATACAACCATAGAGAGGTTCTTACAACAAGGGACAGCAATTGCACGAGGATGAAAAAGTTGAGAGAAACGAGTTTAGCAACTGGCGCTGATTTTTTTGAAAAAAGCTATTGATAACTTGCAGTTATTTTATGGAAGCTACAACATCTTTATCTAAGAATAAGCATTTGGTCAGTTTGTTAAGAAATTGCCTTAACCATGTTAACTCACCAACCACTCTTTGGGTCTTTTAAAATATACTGCAATAAGTAGGTTCACGGACATGAAGACCAACAATGGAGTGGTGTTAGTACTATTACTCTGCTGTACATCAGGAAACATGAGTAGAAAAGAGAGTAGAAAAGCCAAATAAAAAAATACTTATTCTTTCACTGTTCACTTAAGTAAAAATAAAACTATAATATATTTTCAAGTTGTGCTTCTTTTTAAACGCGACGTTGAAACCATTTTTATTGACGTCTTGTTTGTAGAACAGTGCCAATAAACTTGGTGAAAACATTGCTTCATTTGGTATAACTTCACAGAAACTATTGCAAAAATATGGCAAGGTATGTATTATAGTTATTTTGAGACGTGTATCTTAGTCATACAAAAAAGTCGTTAAGAGCCTTTAAGATGAAATTGACCCATCGTCTAAAAACCGAAAAGTCACTGAACCTATGCAGAACCAAGAACTGGCGTCTGTTGGATTAATCATTCCCTCCATTTGTCCTTAATTTCTAACTTCTTAAGTGACGTTCTGAAAAAGGTGCTTGTACAGACAAAAGTATCTACCATGTCCAGCCCTTTCAGAGGTACTAAATAGTGCCTACTACACTACCAGGTAGAGGAATGACAAGGAATCAAGATCCATGGGTTCATAGTTACCATCCAATCCAATTACTTTTCGACTGTTCCTTTCCTTTTCATGGAAATGCGGTGGTCCGGAGAAGCTGCATTTTCTACTACTCGACGTACCGTTTTTTATATATGGTTTATTCCTCTGATCAATTTTCATTTTGTACTTCAGAAGTATCCTCAAACGGTCACCTCCTTTCACGGTTTGAGGTTCATTTTGATAACATTTCTTATAGACTGTTTTCCGACTTGGTCATGTTATCTCTTTTATTTCTTCTAAGCTATCTTAAGAGTTTCACTTTTGTGTGTGATAGCTGCATTCCGCTGGTGACGTAATTAGAAAATCTATTTTTTCTGAATCTAGCCAATTTTTAATTTGATAACATTTGTTTTAAAAGTTCGGTCTTTTCTGGTATTATAATTATAAGAGAACAGGTTTTTTTTCACGCAATGCCATTTTCTTACTTATTGAAATGTTGCGTCCATGACCATTTCCTCCGTATATTACATTTTATCTTTTCCTTGTAGTTCTGCTTTTATCTCTCTTATTGCACAAATTGCGTGTATGGTTTTATCGGTTTTTCGTGCATCACTTAAGTCTAAATGTTTCAAAACGGACATGGCTCAGACCTAAGGTGTCTGTTAGGATGAATAAGTAGCATATCTAATTTTGCAAAAACATAAATATGCAGTAGTTGCATGTCAAGAACTACTTTTGAGGTATGTTGCAAAACAGTATGTGCCTAGGTGGTTAAATAAACAAAGTACTAAGCAAGACGTTATCCGTGCGAACGCTGGCGACGTCCCTGGAAGTACTGCGCATAACTTTTTCTCCGGTATAAGTGGAATACTACTAAGTTTGTCAATGTTTTTGGAGGTAGAATTGGGGGAGAGAAGACAACAATGAGCTAGAAAGATTAAAAAGTACAAAGGAAAAAAGGAACCCTGTCTGCCAAAGTGGTTTCAAGTCTTGTTTAGGGTAAAGGACCTGAAAAACAACAACTTTTGTGGAACCAGGATGTTGAAATTGGCAATGGAAACCAATATTCGCATGATATCAGGAAGCAACTATTGTATTGTTTACATTATACCACACTTTGCCCAAAATTGCAGCGATTCTCCCCTAATTCCTTTTGTTTTTACTTTTATTGGCCATTGAAACGTGCAATTTTCACATTACCGAGGTTAGCAATTTTGCTGCCAGACAAAAGAAATTCTGGATTGCTTTGTTTGTTACCTAACAGAATTTAATTAAGCGAACAGCCAAAATACAAGTGATTAATAGTTTTTTTCACAAAATATAACAAAGGAAATGTGATAACGTTATCATTATAGGGGGTTGCTTTCCTTTTGATATTGCAGTTAATAGCATTTATTTTGTTTCTGTTTTTTGGATAATAATTTTAACTCATTTCGTTCTTAACTGTGATATGGCACACACAGACACACACATAAGAACATAACATACATATTTGTAGATGGATTTTGAGCGATGGATGGATGGATAGTTAGATAGATAGATAGATAAATAGATAGATAGATAGATAGATAGATAGATAGATAGATAGATAGATAAAGAGATAGATAAATGGATACATACATACATACATACATACATACATACATACATACATACATACATACATACATACATAAATAAATAGATAGATAGATAGATAGATAGATAGATAGATAGATAGATAGAAAGATAGATAGATAGATACATACATACATACATACATACATACATGGATACATACATACATACATACATACATACATACATACATACATACATACATACATACATACATACATACATACATACATACATACATACATACATAGTTGGATAGATAGATAGATGGATAGATAGATAGATAGATAGATAGATAAATGATAGATAGATAAATAGATAGATAGATAGATAGATAAATAGATCGATGGATCGATCGATCGATCGATGGATCGATCATGGATTAATTTGGGGCTGTTTTAACATACATACATACATACATACATACATACATACATACATACATACGTATATAGAAAGAAAGAAAGATAGATAGATAGATGGATAGATGGACAGATAGATGCTTAAAAGGATAAACAAATGCAGCAAGTGGAATTCTCTTTCTGCATCGCATAATTGTCTTTAAAAGGGCCAATTTTTGCTTGGCACTACAAAAAATGATAGAAATATGCTATCCATTAGTTGTTAACTACTGTCAGTTGGGATACTTCCATTGTGTGACTGCCTCTGTAACTTTACCTTTTCAGAAAATTATACATGAACAACTTCTGCTTAAAAGAATGGCGGATGTATGTATTGAACTTTATGCAATGACAGCAGTATTGTCTAGGGCAACAAGGACAGTACAAAAGGGTAACATAAATGGTGACAGTGAGGTATGTTTGGACATGACCTTTTCACCTAAAATGTTTTTTAAGTAAACGTGACATTGCATCCAATTTATTGTTTGGAAAATGTATGATGAACTTATATTTAGATTTGGGCTTTCTGGTCTTCCATAGTAAAAAGACCTTTAAAGGGTGCCACATTAATTGCACCGTATCGGACATTTCCAGTCATGTACACCAAAGCAAACGTTTTAAGAAAGTATCAAAAAAAATTTTATGGCTCAGTGGAAGCCATTGATTTAGGGTATTTAACATGTCGTGAGTGGTAAGATTTTTCTGACCTACGTTTCGAGATATACTTCTCCCATCATCGGGCTACTGAAGCAATTAAACATAGGTATTTTGTACTTTGATGTTGCAGACGTGCTTGGTGACAGGGATCGAGTTGTTTTGAGAAGTGGCGCCAAAGCTATCTTGTATTTGTTATGTTTCATTTCTGTAATGCTGAAAGCCATATTTCTGGAGTGTAAGGCATGCTGTAATGGATGATTTCTTGTATTTTTCTTGTTGAAGTATTTATTTTACCGTCCAGAATTTCCCCAGTCAAAGATGTGAACTTTTGTCCAGCAGTGCTTCGCTATTTTCTGGCTTTTGGTGTTACCTTTTTGAACAGCTGTCGTGTTCTTCTTCTCTTTGACCCAAGGAACGCTTTGATTCTCCAATGTAAAGGGCTGGACACTCCTCACAATAAAGTCTGTAAACTATATTGTTTCTCTCTTCAAGTGGAACTGGATCCTTTGTCTTTGAGGGTATCGTCCTAAGGGCGGGTGCTGTGAAAAACGAACACTTGATATTATGCTGTTTGTTTCTCTGTTTGTCTTTTTGTGTGCATAATAACCCTAAAAGGTATGAAAGGATTTGGACGAAATTTTCAGGAAATTTTCATAGTAGCAAAAGGAAGAACTGCTTAAAATTTGATATTGATCGGGATCATTGCCTGGATCAAGGGATTTTCTGAAGCATTTTTTATCTTTTGTTTATTTGTTTATTTGTCTCTTTGTCTCCTTGTGTGCAAAAGTACTCTAAAAATTATGAAAGGATAGAAGCAATATGATAATTGTACGAAGTATGTGATTAATATATTCAACTGAATGCAGGACCACAATATTTGGTTCGACTGCAGTTTATCAGAAGACGAAATCGCTTTTTTAAGCTGTAAACCACTTTGGTTTTTTTGTGTATGGCTTTTATTGGCAGAAGATATGTTCCATTTTTGAACGACTTGTTTGCTGTCGGTTTGTAGCAGTATGTGAGCAGTTGATTTCTTGCTGTATCAATTGTCCTCTGATTTTCTCTGGGCTTTGCCAAATATTGTATTTGAATTGAAATGCTTTTAAAATTATATGATTTGCGTTCTTTCTAGCAAAGTGGTAAACCCCGTCTGGACCATGATATCTTCTTCTTCTTCTTCTTCTGAGTTCCTTATCCTTTCAGGACGTTGGAGATCATGGTCTTCCATCTATTTCTCTCTTTTGTCAGTGCTAAAATTTCACAATCACTCCTCTTGAACTGGAGATCCTTGTTCATGCTGGTAATGAATTTCAGTCTATGTCTTCCTCTACTTTTCTTTCCTTCACTCTTCCCTGTTAACACCAAGCTTTCCATTCCTTCACATCTCCTTGCATGACCCAGAACCTTCCTTTGTCTTTTTCTAT